>JAQQPU010002865.1:50801-62756 GCA_029168905.1 Artemia sp. Kazakhstan ARC1039 | reverse complement strand
GAGCTCTGAATCTCTTTGAAAAGGTGTATACAAGGTCCAGAATAACACAGGAAGGAACATAAAGTAGTAGAATTCCATATGTACTTACTACTCTCCTTCTCTCACTGTAAAACTCTAAAACCTACTGCTTCATTGGCGCTTTACTGAAAACCATAAGCGTCTTGAACAGTCTTGGAAAGTATAAACAACCGTGCCCCCGTGCCCCAGCCATTTAAACATTTGCCTCTCAATTAATTCGACTATCTGTCTTGGCTTTTCTCAGTCTACAATTAGTCATGTCTTGATGCAACCTATTCAACCTGCAAAATACTTGATAAATTAAATTCAAAATCAACGGACTCGATCGAGGCCTTCGGCCTCGACCATAGGCGGGCGTGCCTTGTTTGCCTCTCATTACAGGCAATCTAAAAGTTTTGTGTCAATTTCAAATTCTTGGTAAACATGCCTAAGACTCTTGGCAGGCATGCCTTTCCAAAAACTAACAAACAAGTATGTGTCCAATAAGAGAGTAATGCATACTCCCGCCATTTACCCGTGCCCCAGCCATTTAAACATTTGCCTCTCAATTAATTCGACTATCTGTCTTGGCTTTTCTCTGTCTACAATTAGCCATGTCTTGATGCAACCTATGCAACCTGCAAAATACTTGACAACTTCAATTCATATTTTAATTCAATTCATAACTTCAATTCATATCAATCAGTCTTGGAAAGTATAAACAACATCAAATTGAATATTTTATGCATAATGATATTAATTGTAGAAAGATCCATCAGTTCAAGAATTTATTTCCCTGTAATTTTATTTTTATTTTCAATGCTGCAAGAACTGGAAAAAAAAAATTGTAATATAATTCGTTTTCAATGAAGCGCCAAAGACGCAATAGGCTTTTGGTTTTTACAGTTAAGGAAGGGGGCAGTATCCAAACTCTTGTTTGTAGTGAAACTAATTTGTCTTGAACAATTTTAGAACAACTAATATATTAAACTGAATATTTGATGGCTAATGATTGCTGAAAGCTCATGAGTTCAAAATTTTACAATAATTTTAATTTTTATTTTCAATATTAAGTACAAAAGAAAATATTTGTAATAAAATTGGTTTTCAGATTGGGACATTGAAGTGGGACACTGACGTTGAACATTGAACCTTGACATTGGGACATTGAATAAAGCTGAAATTTCTCCGCATTCACCCTTTTCAATTAGAATAGCAAGCTTTTTAAAAGTGCTAACAGCTTTAGCGTAAAGAGTAAGGTAATAAGGGGTGGGCAACCCTTCATATAAGTAGTAAATCTTCTAAAATCAATTTGTAAATTTGGTTTTAATTTTTCATGTACGGTGAGCCAAATTCGAACCTGCATTAGTTGAAAAACGTTCAGAAATTAAATAAAAAAAAGCCGTTTTTTTTTAACCGAAAGTAAGGAGCAACATTAGCACTTAAAACGGACAGAAATTATTCTGTATATGAAAAGGGGTTATCCCCTTCTCAACACCTCACTCTTTACACTAAAGCTTTTATTGTTTTAAAAAGTAGAGTTGTGACAAAGAGTCAAACTTTAGTGTAAAGAGCAATGTGTTGAGGAGGGAACAGCACCTTTCATATACGGAATAATTTCTGTTCGTTTTAAGTTTTAGTGCCGTTCCTTACTTTCAGTTAAAAAACTTGTTTTTTTCATTTAATTCAAATAAGAAAAGCCTATTGCCGATTGCTTAGACATAGCATTTGTTTGTGGGAAGTAAACAGACATTTTTCGGGAGGTGAATTGTCTCTAGGGGAATTTTCAGCGGTGAAGTATGGGGAATAAGATTGCTTTTTGAGCATTCTAAATAACGTTAGCATGAAGAGCGAGGTATTTTGGAGGGGGTATCCTCCCCATGTCGTAAATATTTCTGTTCATTTAAGTTTTAATGTTGATCCTTACTTTCAATTGAAAAATCCTGCTTCTTTTGTCTAATTATTTAAAAAAACTTTTTCCACAAAATCAGTTTTTCAAAGAAAAGTAAAGAACTCCATTAAAGAAAAAATAACCAAAAATAAAATCAAATAATCTTCCAAGCGTGAAACTACCACAAATCAGCATCGATAAATAAATGAAACCCAAAACGAAAAGAAATTACAATAAATAACCGAGTCAAACTCAAAACGAGCAAAAATTAACATAAGTTGGGCGCAAAACCCCTATGCCTTCCCAAGGCCAGAACAAAATTTGCACTTTTACTTAAAAAATATAAATGTTTTCTTTTATAACTTTAATAAATCAAATAATATTAACATTTTTATTACTAAATATCAGTATATGTAAATTAAACTGACAATGCGCATTCATTTGTATTTTTTCAGTAAAGTGCAAATTTTGTTCTCGCCTTGGGAAGGCATAGGGGTTTTCGCCCAACTTATGTTAATTTCTGCTCGTTTTGAGTTTCACTCGGTTAATTATTGTAATTTCTGTTCGTTTTGGGTTTCATTTATTTATCGATGCTGATTTGTGGTAGTTTCACGCTTGGTAGATTATTTGATTTTATTTTTGCTCATTTTTCTTTTAATGGAGTTCTTTACTTTTCTTTGAAAAACTTGTTTTGTGGAAAAAGTTTTTTTTAATTAATTTCTGTTCGTTTTATATTGACATAGTCTTTTCAGGGAAAAAGAAGATTATACTTTTAATCTTTTCGTTTTTCAAGACTTTATAGTTTGGCCTGCTATTTATATGCTGGAGAAAATTTTCAGCAATTTTTAACAACATACACCCTTTTAAAAATCTGGACACAAATAGTACTGTTTTATTTGTGTTTCATACCTCCTCTAGTTGACCTGAAATGGAAAACTTGATACCATTCGCAAAAAAATCTGTTTACTTTCTTTGATAGCTTGGATACACTTACACTATTTTGATTTGGTTAAATTTTAAGAGCAGAAGTAGCTCCGAAAGTTTGAACATAATACCCTTAGTCGTTCTTGGAATACTGCTGAGATGCCTTATTGGGAATTATCGTTATCAGAGTGCATTTGATTTAATCTTAAGGCAACATTTATTTTTTAAACATAATGAGCAAATGGGGGGGGGGTGGACGTGGGAGGTTGGAGGGTGGTTATACCCACATCGATATTTACTATAAAAATATCAAGCCTTCCAATCACTTTCGACTATTAAAAAGGGCACTAGGCCTTTCAATCTCCAATGGAATAAGCCCTTTTGGAAACTACAACGCTTTCTATAAACACCTTATATGCCCCCAGGGCATAAATTACAACCCTTACCCTAAGGTCTGTTAGGGTGGTCGTCATCCTCTAAGACCGAATTTCCAGAACTTTCAACTACGTTAAACAAAATGACTATCTCAAAATTTTGATTGGATGTGTTTGGGGAAATGCTGGGCGTGAGAGGGGAGGTAATCGCTCTCCAATCACTTTCAACTATTAAAAATGGCCCTAGCCCTTTCAATTTCCAATCAAATGATCCCTTTTAAAGTTTCTACGACAAAACTTTCAACAAAAATCTTATATGCCCACAGGGCATAACTTACAACCCTTGCCCTGAGTGCTTGGGGGGGGGCGGGGGTGTCATTCTCAAAGACTTAATTTCCAGAACTTTCTAGTACGTTGAACAAAATGGCTATCTGAAAATTTTGATTGGATGTATTTGGAGGAATTGTGGGTGTGAGTTTACCCTCCAATCACTTTCGACTATTACAAAGGACACTAGCCCTCTCAATTTCCAATTGAATGAGCGTCTTTTAAAGTGTCACGACAACTCTATCTATAAAAACCTTATATGCCACCAGGACAGAACTTACAACCTTTGCCCTTAGGGCGCTGGGGGAGTTGTCATCCTTAAATACATAATTTCAAGAACTTTTAACTACGTTGTACAAAAAGGCTATCTCTTAACTTTGATTGAACGTCTTTGGGGAATTGGTGGCCGTAAGAGGGGGATTAATTACTCTCCACTCACTTTCGACTATTAAAAAGGGCAATTTCAATTTCCAATCAAATGAGCCCTTTTTGAAATTTCTATAACAACTGTCTATATAAATTGTATATGCCCCAGGGCCTAACTTACAACCCTTGCACTGAGGGCTCTGAGGGGGTTGTCATCCTAGAAAACCTAATTTCAAGAACTTTCAACTACGTTGAACAAAATGGATATCTAAAAATTTTGACTGGATGTGTTTGGGAAAATGCTGGGCGTAAGAGGGGCGTTAGTCGCTATCCAATCATTTTCAACTATTAAAAAAGGCACTAGCCCTTTAAATTTCCATTTGAATGAGCCCTTTTGAAGTTTCTACAATAAGGCTTTCAATAAAAACTTTATATGCCCCCAGGGCATAACTTACAACCCTTGCCCTGAGGGCTGTGGGGGGAGGGGTTGTCATCCTTAAAGACCTAATTTCTAGAACTTTCAACTACGTTGGATAAATTGGCTATCTAAAAATTTTGATTGGATGTGTTTGGGGGAAAGGTGGGCGATAGAAAGTGGTTAGTTGCCCTCAAATCACTTTAAACTAGCCCTTTTAATTTTAAATCGAATGAGCCCCTTTTCAAGTTTCTACGACAAAGATTTCCGTAAAAACCATGTATACCCCCAGGGCATAACTTATAACCCTTGCCTTGCGGGTTGTGGGGGATTTTCCTCCTCGAAAACATATTTTCTATCTGGAAATCAATTACGTTGAACAAAATGGCTATCTCAAAATTTTTATTGGATGTGTTTGGGGGAATCATTGGCGTAGGGGGGGGGCTCGTTGCCGTCCAATCACTTTCGACTATTAAAAAGGGCACTAGCCCTTTGGATTTCCAATCGAATTAGCTTTTTTTAAAGTTTCTACGACAAAGATTTCAGTAAAAACCTTGTATACCCCCAGGGCATAACTTAAACCCTTGCCCTGAGGGCTGTGGGGGAGTGTCCTCGTCAAAAATATATTTTCTATCTGGAACTCCACTACGCTAAACAAAATGGCTATCTAAAAATTTTGTTTGGATGTGTTTGGGGGAATGATGGGTGTAGGGGGGGGGCTCGTTGCCCTCCAATCACTTTTGACCATTAAAAAGGGCACTAGCGCTTTGAATTTCCAATCGAAAGAGCCTTTTTTGAAGTTTCTACGACAACACCTTCTATAAAACCCCTTCCATATGAAGTGCCCTTCTCTAAAGGAAAAAAACAATAAATGATACATCGTGCAAACATCGTTCTTATATGCCCTCAGGGCATAACTTAAAACCCTTGCCCCAAGGGTTGCGGGGGAGTCTCCTCCTCAAAAACATATTTTCTATCTGGAAATCCACTACGCTGAACAAAATGGCTGTCTAAAAATTTTAATTAGATGTGTTTGGGGGAATGATGGGCATGGGGGGGGCTAGTTACCCTCTAATCACTTTTGACTATTAAAAAGGGTACTAGCCATTCCAATTTCCAATCGAATGAGCCCTTTTCGAAGTTTCTACGACAACTCCTTCGATATGAACTGCCCGGGTACGGAGGAAAAATAAATAAAACATTGTGCCCACATCGTTCTTTTCTCAGGCAGCGCTATCGCACTGCCTATGGTCACTCAAAGGCACAAACAGTTCTCAGGTGAAAACATTGAAATGCCGCTGATTTCACGCTTTGGATGCATGAGCTAATTGCATCTTGTCAGTTAGATAGCCTCTGCACCGCCTTTGTCAATGTAGTGTTAATTAACTATGCAAGGGTGGAATGTGACGTAAATTATGCAAATGAGGTACAAAATTTTCCTGGAATTTTGATCATTACTGTTTTGTCTATAAGTATAGACAAACATCAGATTCCGCAATTCTATGGAAAATTCATAGAAGTAGAAACACTGTCAAACACATAGGAAACAGCGGGGCTTCAGCTATCCCCGAATATTTGGGGATTTCCCCAAAAATCTATATGTTTTCCCGAAAAAAAAATTAGGTTTCCCGAATCCCCAAAATTTTTCTGAGAAACACCCAATCATGGTATATCCTCCAGTGACTATCCCAAGCAAATATTACTTTACATACTATAATTTTCACTGCTCTCTTTTTCGTTAATTTTCGTCTCCTCTCTTACTTTGCATAAAAATCAGACGGATACAATTTAAGTATAGGCGGTTCTTCATATATTCACAAAAGTATCATTTTTCTGAATTTAGATTAAACCATTTCTAATGCAGCAATCCGAATGCTATAAGATTCTTATATTTACATCATTCGTGGTCAAGACAATATTGACAAAATTAGCCAAGACTTATACTGGAAGTTGTTTAACGGAACGTTGAGTTGGATTTTGGGTTTTAAAATTGAACTTCTAAAGGATAATTGTTTTAAAAAAGCCGAATAGTAAGTTTAAATCTTGTTTTCTTTTGCCATTTTTCGTTTTAGACATACTGTATTAGGGAGAGAGAAAATTTATTTTTTATTTAATATCGATATTCACAAAAAAAACATATCAAACCAGAGCTACCACGTGAAAATCTATACAGATTTATTTGTGGCAGGACTCACTATTTTACTCACTCATCTATATATTGAAAAAAAACTTACTCACATATGTGTTGAAAAAAATAATAATAATAATAATAATAATAATAATGCAATCATATAAATAAATAAGAAATAAACCTCATGGAGACCGCAAATCAATCCTTACACAAGACAGATTAGAAGACAGAATTAATACAGAATGTATTAGTGTTTAATACCTAATAACTGGATGCATGATATATTGAAGCAATTGATGTCTTTGCCAGGAATTCTTACCGTTAAATTTTTTTTTCATTCTGTGGGTAAAAATTAAGTTCTTTTTTATTTCTGAGGATTGTATTTGTCATACCACCTTTTATCCTCAAACGTATTTACCTTCCATTCCCCTCACAATTATGATTCTGGTCCCTTCATCCGTGTAATATTTTCAGCGGACATAATATATTAAAGTGCAGATTTAGGTTCTTTTTACAGTCTTCCAAAGCTGTTAGTTAGCGGAAGGAAATTTTACTGCTCAAATTAGGGATAGCCAAGTAAATTTATTTAGATATACAGGCCTACCTTTACAGTTTCTAAGGCTTGAACAATGAGTAACCCTGTGTGAAGGTTAATCCTGAGATAGAAACAAAAGAATTTAGAGAAAATATGGTATAATTGTATTTCTTCTTAAGAACTATCCCTAAATACAGTCTTCTTACCGTAAAAATTGCACCACCCCCCTTCCCCTCCCCGTCCCCTTCTATTGAGGCCAAATTTAGCTATAGACTATGTACAAGATCGAGAAATAGGGGATTTAAAGGGAAGTGACTTCAAAAATATTATTCATCATTACAGCTTAAAGTAAAAATTTGGTTATTAGGCTCATATTGTTTTCTTGTGAAGTTTTATGTTATTTTTGAATATATTTATCACGAACCTTTCGTTAATAATGTCAAGTAAAGTTAGTGTGAAGAAAAAGAATAAGTAATTTGTGTATGATTTCTAGCCTACAGTTATCATGTCCAGGCATTAGACGGGCTGATATAAAAATGAGCCTGCAATAAGTACTATATTTTGAATATGGACGGCTGCATTGGTGGGGGTTAATCGGTGACTATATAGTAATTATGAGGTAGCCAAAAGAAAGAAAAGCATATTAGCAGCAAAAAAATCAAAAAAAAAATGCATGGTCCGTGGGAGTATTTTTTGTAGGGAGTGTGGGTATTTCCCAGGGGGTATTTTCATCGGAGGAGTATTTTATGTGGGTGTTTTTTTGTTCGGGAGGAAGGGAGTATTTTTCATTTTTTCCACGGGGGGATTTTCCGAGGGGTTACACCTAGAATCTTAGAATCAGCATGATAGACTAATAATGCATCAATTTTCGTCAAAATTCCCTTTTTAATCTAAGTTTAAATTTACTTTTTTTAAATTTAGTTCCCATTTGTTTTAAGTTTTTAACATTTCTCCTTACTTATAGGTTGAATTTTGTCTATTTAACTCACCTATCTAGAAACCGCAAACAATATTTGTTCTTTTTTTTCAATATTATTAATGAATTACTGAGATTAATGAATTAATGAAAATTGCTACCTGGTATCTACAGTTCATATGTGTTCAGACAGTTAGCAGTAACGAACTGTAAATAAGGAGTGACCCAGCTCAATACTAACTGAAACTTAAAAACCGAAATTTTGATACTAATAGATGGATCAAAAGAATCGGCTTATTATGATGATTTCAAATATATAATTTTTATTAAGTTCAGTATTAGTCTTCAACGACTACGAGCCTGAGAAAATTTGCTTGATTTTTGAAAAAAAAGGGGAAAACACTCTAAAAATTTCAAAAAATCTCAACGAAAATAACACCATCAGATTCAGTATATCAGAGAACACAACTGAAAGGGTTAAAGCTCCTATCTGCAAAAATGTAGACTTTCCCAGATTATGTTTTTTTCCATGTGGATGGCAATTATGCCCCATTCAACGCCCTTTTCCTCCAAAATCGTTTGATCAAAATTTAGAGATACCGAATCAATTTTGTTTAATATAGTTTAGAGACCCAATAAATCTGTCTTTGGAGTTAATTTGACCTCCCACAGCCCCTGGGGAAACATCTTGAAAATATAAAAATTGCCCAATGTTACGTATAATATGTCTTATTGGGAAGTATGCATAATTTTTTCGGGTAAAGGATTAAACTTTCTCCAGAAGGATTTTCCACAGAGAGAAGTTTACATGGGGAAGGTTTCCGGGGGCTGAAATCTTGAAGGGTAATTCTACACTGGGGGATTTGCCAGAATTCCTAAACAAATTTCTTTTTTTATTTTATTTTTCCTTTTGTCGACCCAATCTTACGCGTGGAGATTTTAAGGGTAATTGTCTGGGATAAATATTTGATGGGATTGAATTGTCTAGACGATCTTTTTGGGGAGAGGAAGGATTTTTCTGGGGAGGTGGAGCTGGATTTCCTGCCGTTAGAAAAAAGACATTTCAAATAAAATAAGAAAAAGTTTTTTCTCATCTGAAAATACGTCTAAGGAGCAACATTGAAACGAGCAAACAAATTACATATATGAAAGGGGTTGCCCCCTCTTTAATGCCTCTTTCTTTACGCTTAAGTTTAAATTTAGTCCGATTCTGTAAGAACGGCTGCCGAAACACAATTGTCGTTTAAATAAAACAATGAGAAGCTTAACTACTAAAACCTTCAGCGTGAATATTCGGGTGCTTAGAGGGGTAAATTCCCCTTATTATCGTTTATTAAACTCCTTGTGTAAGTTTGTGTCTGCGTCCCGAAGAATATTCATTAATTTGGAGAAATCATTGCACATGTTATTGCTCTGTTTGCGATTATTGCCTTTCTATACTTTATTTTTGTCATCTTTCTGAAGATAAGTGACATAAAAGTCTTGTTTTTGGGCTTAGAGAATAGAGTAACAAAGATATTGTAAAACCTAAAGCAACAGAGTTCCAGAGTGTAATTCACCCTAGTTTTTTATTTTAGAACAATTTTGAAGTTTTTGCCGCAATATCAGCGATAAGCATTTTTAGCTATGGGTTCCAATCCCGTGCTTTGGCTCTAAAACCTACTCTGTCAGAAGCTTGATTTACTATTTGAATCCAAGCTCTACTTGAACCTGAAAACGAAGCTAAAACAAATTTTGGTTCCCAAATTTTCGCATCGAAATTCAATTTTGTTTTTTCCCCGAAAATTCCCCGAATCTTGAAGACTTGTTCCCGAATTCTTAAGACTTGTCCCCAATTTTTATGATTCAAAAGTGGAAGCCCTGGGGAAAGACACAAATAGATGGCAGCCTGGCACAACTTTGCGCTAAAATCTTTGAACTTTTAACATGAGATCAATGTCATGCGCGTACAACATCTAAAATATGGTCTGTGTGGGATTGCGGGAGCAGTTGCAGCTTACGTATACCAGCAAAAAACAGAGGAGACCTTCAGAATAAATATCCCCCTTCGTGTGTCTGCATTCACTGGAGCTAAAACCACAAATCAAATTTTCTCTGCTGAGGAGGCTAGTCCATCAGTAAAATGGGACTTTAATTGGGACAGGTTCGTGAAATAAAAATTCTAAGTCTTTCAAATGAGTAATTTAAATTATTAAAATTATGTATTGACTAGCCTACTTAGGCCTAGTTGCAATTCCTCATTATGATAGGGGCATTCCTGGAAAGGTGTAGCCTATCTTTAATTATGGGTGCCCATATGGGGGGGGGGGCTCCAGCCCCCCCTCTGGCCAAATGATCTGTCTAGTATTTTATATTTTGTTTGAGATTTCTATTATACAGCATTAGAAGTGCTGATTAGACCAGCTAAGTAGGCTAGGCTATATTAGATCATTGGTGTCACACTCAATGCCTGACTTGTGCCAAAATTAAAATTTCTAAGTTTTAAAGGGTCAGAATGAAATTTCTGAGCATTATCAAAGTTTAAATATTTTTTACTTATAAAGTAGAATGTTCCCAAATTTTAGGAATAATTTTACAAATCTTTAAATCCAATAAACTGGGATTGAGCTATGAGGTGTGAAGCTGAAAACATCTTTTCTTGTGCCTCACTTGAGCAGAAAATCTATTTTGCAAGTTTTTGCTTTTATACAAAGATAGCTAATGGTCAATACCCTCCAGAGAGAGGAGTTAAGGTAAATGCTTCAAAATATCTTCCCAGTAGGTCATTAAGGCTCTGGATACAGAGACAGTCTGTATAGTGAAGAAAGCATAGACAATACCTTCTTCAGTGCTGAGTCACATGCTAATTCCAGTTGCTCTAGTACAGGCACTACCACCTAGTGGTCATGCAATATTGCTAATGCAATTGGTGGATTAGAAGTTATGTACAGCATTATGGATTGTATAACTAACAAGATAGATAAATTAAGGCAGTGATGGGCCTAAAACCTGAAATGGATATATTTCCCTTTACAGAAGCAAGCCCAAGCAGACATAAACTCCTCTGACAGAGATGCAAACGCAGGTACCCAGTTTTAAACTTTTCAAAAACATTGGAAAACAGGATGGTAAAGGAGTTGCCATTTATGCAAGAGCATCCTTTGATACAAGTAGTGAGTATGAACCTGGGGTAGAACATGCATGGGTAACAATTAGGCTGCATAATAGCCAACTTGTAATAGTATGTCTATATAGGAGCCCTGGTGCCCCCTGCCAAGTGAGATCAATAAAAGCACTAACCAGCTCTGTTGACCAGGTTGTGAGGATTACTAATGAAAATGCTATCATAAAAGGAGACTTTAATCTACCCCAGGTGCAATGGACAGAGGGTTATGCTTTAGAAGAAGAAGCTGGTCATATTAGCCCATTTCTCACATGCCTACAAAATCACTCATTGTACAAGGCAGTTAATTTGCCAACTAAGTATTGAGATTGGCAAACTTCAACAGTTATTGACCTTGTATTAGTAAGAGACCCAGAAACAATAGTTAGTATCAAGCCTGAACTGCCATTTAGAGCAAGTGATCATATTGCAATTGCTTGCTGGCTTAGGTTGTTTCCTAAGAAAAATTAGTATGTAAGACTTGTGTATACAAATTACAACCAAGTTAGGTGAAACTTTTCAAGACAAGATTGGTCATTCATTGAGAATACAGATGCTCCTGAATATTGGAGTAAAGTGAAAGAGATTCTTGTATCATCTTGTGACAAGCATACTACAACTAGGTGGATCTGTAAACCAAGAACTCTTCCTTTTTTCACATGTGATATTAAACAGGCAATACAGAAAAAGAAAAAGCAGTGGAAGAAATATCCAACACAATTTGCCAACACAGGCAAATTGTGATAAATTTAAGCAACTCTGTAATAAGCCTTGACAGCTTTCAAGAAAACTTACAAGAGAGTATGAAGAAGCAATTACAGATGCTTCCAAATAAAATCTCACAAAATTTTTATGCTTCCCTGCAAAAACCTGGAAGACACTCAGTAATTGAGCTTTCTGTTGATGGAACATCTATTACCAGCCCTAAAGACATAGC
>JAQQPU010002865.1:0-24227 GCA_029168905.1 Artemia sp. Kazakhstan ARC1039 | reverse complement strand
AGAGAAAAGTAAGGGAAGTAGAGAAGGCATTAAAGTATGAATTAAAGAGATGGGAAATTGGAGCTATGGAGAATATTGCCAAGGAGCTGGAAGATGTAGCCAGATGGCATAATAGTAACATGTTCTATTGCATATTAAGAAACTGAAGAAAGTACTCAGTCTTGACTTGTTGCTGTTAAAGATAGGAGTAGGGCCTCAATTATTGATAAGAAAAATGTTAAAGGGAGATGGGCAGGACATTTTGAGAACGTGTTAAACCGTGCTAAAGTTGTAGGAAAGGATCCAGAAATTTTAAACGAAAATTTGAAAGTTAATTGATTTTGTGTAAATAAGTTACACAGTACTAAAGGGATTAAAAATAATACTGCCTCAGGTGCTAATAGCGTGGTAAACGAGGGTTTGCAATGTGGTGGTTCTGAAATTAAATATATAATTGCAGAAAATCATAAATATGATTTTTGAAAAAAGGGAAGTACCTAGTTATTTAAAAAAAAACTATAATTAAATCATTTTATAAGAAAAGAGACAAGTCCGAGTGTGATAATTAGAGATGCATGAGCTTAGTTTCTGCAGTAATGAAATTATTAAGCAATATTACACTTATTAGACAAAGATATGAGGTATATAAAGCACTAATAGAAGAATATTGCAGTTTTAGGAAGGGGAGAGTATATGTCGACCAAATTTTCACTCTTATACTAATTATTAACAGTCGTCTGAATCATCAGATCTCTTTTATTCTTAGTTTTATAGATTATGAACAGTATTTAATTCAGCTGATAGAAAAGCTGTAGTTAAGGTCTCATCCTTGCATAGTATCCCAGATAATTAGATTAAAGTTATTGGTACATTGTGTGAGAATAATATTTCTGCGGTTGAGTTACTTATATTACTATTAAAATTATGGGTGGACTAAAAAAAAAACAGTTTGTGCTTAGACTACAAAGGCCCATTACCTCCACGCTGAAAAAAAAAAAACAAAACAAAAAAAAGAATAAAACAATACAGTGCCAAAGCGGCTGGGCTGCTGGTTGCCCCCTTTAGCGTGGTATTTTGCGACAGGGCTTCCTATTTTTCGCCCCTTTGTGGAAGGGACCTCTGTGTAGTACTGAAGTGTTCACCATTTTTCTCATTCGTACGAAGAAGCCCACCCGCTGGCTTCAGACCAGCTTGAGCAGGCAACACTCTTCCCCTGGAAGAGAGAGGAGAGTCACCCACCATTCGTCAGCCATCAGTGACAAGTGGCACTTGACCCTCAGAATCAGTACCAGTAAGAGAACTGCGTTCTCTCACCTCTGATTGCTTTTCAAGGGTCTTTTCTTGCCCATGGTCTGCGGTTCCTTTGTCCAGGGCTATTGAATCAGGCGGGTATGATTTTGCCAGCCATTATAAGCTGCAATTCATTCAATCTCGGCACCGTGTTCCAGAAAACACTGCCTCATGATCAGACGCTGGACAAAACGGTCAGTGGCAGTATGGTGACTAAAACTAGCAGTAGTAGTTGTTAGACCCCTATTCGTGTCTGCTCTCTGGAGCACCAAGAGAATGTTGTCACCACTACCCCTGTGGCTAAGGTAGAAAGGTAGGTCAGTAGTGGATTCGGTTTGTGTAAGAAGTTAGGTAGGGTTATGTTTTATCCCCACTGAAATAGATGTATTGATGGATTTCGTCCTAGCGAACACCGCAAAGGCCTTGGGCCAACGTGTTCTCAAATGGGAAGGTTACATTCCCCTAGACCTTTTGGGGACTCCTTACCCAGCCTGAGCTCTGTGGGTAGAGGTTGCCTGAATTCTTGGCATCTAGACAAGTATTTGAACGGTTTGTCAGGTCTCAATCTAATTTGGTAAAGAGTTGTAGCTACTTTCTGCGTCAGCCTTTCCTGAATCCAAATTAGATACTACTCATTGGGGAAGGAAGGTGGCCTACTCGTGTAAGCAAGACATCTCCTTGAACGGGTTGTCAGATTTTAGCTTGACTCGATAGAAAGTGAGAGCTAATTTTCATATTTACCATAAGAGATTTTCAGATCCCACCAAGCTTATTGAGCGCCATGTGCTAGTACCTTAGCTGTGCTTTTAGCGGGTTGGTGACTAATTGAACCTCTATGGGGGAAGAGATGTCTAAAATCTATTCATCAATATATTTACCTAAGACAGTTGTCAGATGGGAAGTATCTTGGTCATAATATCTAAGTAATAGCTGAAGTAATGGTTACTTAGTAGAGCCAGATATAGCTGAATTAATACTTAGTTGATCAGAAGTAGTAGCTTCTTGGTAATAATATCTTAGAAGCAACGAAGGAAAATAAGAACTAGGCTCATACTGTCTTTCTTGGATTTGCACTTGGGCCAAAATGTACAGTGGAAGTAGGGGTATCACGTGCTCTTGTCATCCATATAGTTATTCGGTGAGCTGATGGACATCAACCGATGGAAATACTTCATTATTTTCATTTTAATTCATCAGAAGGGCCTATAGGATCCTAATGTAGAATCCTATAGGCCCTAAATGTAGGGCCTATAGGAAATAGATTCTAAATGTAGGTGTTGGCAGCTAAGGTTTTAGTTGTGCCTAATGGGGTTGGGAGTCCCACTCTATACTTGGTAGATTGTTTGCTGCCATATGTTCTTTTATATCTTTTGTTATTCGTAGATTAAGGTGTATGTCTTCAGATTCGTGATGAAACGTCGTATAGACATTTCCGTAACCACAGGAAAGCCTTTGAGTCCAGAATAAAGGTTACCAAAAGAAACGCTCTTTGGATGCAGATATCCTCAAAAAAATAGTCTTTAGCTTAATAGTCTAGGCCTATAACTTATCTCTGGAGTAATCATGGTTGTAGCGATAGCTGCAACCTAGTAAAGAGCAAACGCAACACATAGTAACCAAAAGCTAAAAAACGGGTTTTGAAAGAAAACTGCCTGGTGAAAAAAATTGCCATCTGACACTGACTCAGGAATGGTAACTATTATTTCGGTTTGTCTTAAAAGTAAAAGTTTATTGCGCAAACAAATTTAATGTGATTTCGAAAAAAAAAGCCTGAAATCCCTTGAAAATGGCGCCAGATGAAAATGAAAAGTGTATCATTGGAATCAGCATGGTCGAAAACCAAATGCTGGGAAATTACAGTCCCCTCGTTTAACAACAAGGAAAATCACTTTTTTGCACGGGTAGCACTGATCTGTCTCCCGCTTTTTGTTTGTTTGTTTTTCAGTAGGCCTAGCGGGCTACCAGAAAATCATAGAGAGATGCTTAATGGCTCGTTCAAAAGCTATTTTACATATCTACGTGCTTTTTATAAATTTCGCCATCTGCAAGTGCCATATAGCACTAGCACCATCTGCATTTTCCAAATGGCACTAAAAACAACACTTTTGGTGTCATGTATCAAGTGGAAAAGCTGGGGCCATTGGCCTTGCAAAACTTATAAGAGTGATGTTTAATGACTCGCTTGAAAACTATTGGTTATATATATGTGCTTTTTTTTATATCAATTTTGCCATTTGTAAGTGCGATATAGCACTGAAAACAATACTTTTGGTGTCACTTCTTAAGTGGAAAAGCTCTGAAGTACAAAAAAGTATTATTGTAATAATTATATTCCAGAACCCTTAACTGGAGGTTTGCAAGAACCCCTCTCGTACACTCCCCCTCCCAGCGCCCTTAGTAAGTTTCATAAATCGTCTGCTCATCAGTAAGCTACTGAAACATTAGCAGGCTACCAGACCATCGTAGATAGATGTTTAATAGCTCAATTAAAAGCAGTTGCTTATATTTACTAGGCTCTTACAAATTCTACCATCTATTAGATTTCAATGTTAACTAGTTTCTGGGGAGAATTTGCAATGAATTCTTTGTCATGGTCGAAGTATTAGCTGCAACCTAGTAAAGAGCGAACCACAGCCCGTAGTGACTAAAAGCTAAAAAACTTTAAAACGGTTTTTTTCTTCTTTTTTTTTCCAGGCCTAGCGGGTTACTAGAACATCATAGAAAGATGCTTAAGAGCTCATTCAAAAGCTATTTCTCATATGTACGTGGTTTATATAAATCCCACGATCCGCAAGTGCCATATGGCACAAAAAAGGGCACTTTATGCCATTTCTCAAGGGGTGAGGCTAGAGGGCAACCAGAACATCGTAGATAGATTTTTGATAGCTCATATATAAAATATTGCTCATGTTTACGTTCTTCCTATAAATTCCGCCATTTGCAAGTTTCAAATGGTACTAAAAACGGTACTTTTTGTGCCATGTCTGAAGTGGAAAAGCTGGGGCTAATGGCTACCAGAACTTCTTAGAGTCATGTTTAATGGCTCATTTGAAAACGTTTGCTCATATCTACGGGCTTTTATCAATTCTACAATTCATAAGTGAGATATAGCACTGAAAACAACATTTTTGGTGCCACTTCTTAAGTGGAAAATCTTGAAAGCATAAAATGGTGTAATTGTAATCACTATGATCCAAAACCCTTAACTCGAGGTTTGCAAGAACACCTCGCGCAGGTTCCTCCTCCAGGCCCCCTTAATAAGCTAGCTGTAAATTCATATCAAATGTAAATTCAATCATAGCTGTAAATTCACTGTTGTATAGAGAGAAATAATCGGATTTCCAGAGTTCATATTATATCTTATTTGATCTTCATTTCGAGTAATACTAAAGCATATTTCTTACAATTTAAGACTGTATATTATCCACTATTGGTATTATAGCTGTCTAGACCAAAATGCTATCTGATAAATCGATCCAATATTTCTGTATGCTGTTCAATTGCGTCGCGGTTATTAAAAAAAATATTTAATTTTACGTTTATGTTTTTAAGATAATTTTAATTGTATACTGAAAGTTACCGATGTCACAACTGGTGTAAGACTATGAAAAGCTTTATAGATTCGCTTATTTTTGTCAGGCTACATACTCACTTTCGACTCCCGAATCAATAATCCTGTTTTTTATGCTTGACTTTTGTGTTTTCAGCAAAGCGCTAGTTTTCTATAATCCTAAAAGCTTAGGGACACATAATTAGTTGGTTTATTTATACTAGTTTTATTGGTATATATTAGATAGGCTGTGAAGTAATAATTTCTGTCCGTTTTAAGTTTCAACTTCGCTTGTAACTTAAAACTTGTAACTTCCTGGGAAAGACACTTCTCATCGTTATTCTCTGATAGCCCCCCACCATTGTACACAACTTTTCGGTAGATTCTCCTTCGCCATTTTTCTTGACTAGATCAAAGCCAAAATCTTGTTTTTTATCGCGCCATCGTCAGTTATTATGCTAATTCGTCTCCTTAAAAAAAAGCAAAGCTCCTGGTTCTGAGCGACTCCAACCTGAACATTCGATTTATGTTACCGCGAAACTAGCTGAGCATATGGCGTTACTTTTCCGAGATTGTATTGCGCAGCAATTCGTATCAACAGCACTATGCGAGGGCATCGTGACGTGTGTCTCAAAAAAGAATAAGGACCCTCAATCTCGTGACTCTTATCATCCGATTACAGTTTGTTCTATTATTGCAAAATTATTTGAAAAGATTCCTCTTTTAAAAATCTCGAATAGGTGTGATCATGGAGATCATCAGTTTGGTTTTCGTGCGGGTCTTGGTGTTGGGAATGCACATGCAGTTTTCGTGTCTTTTTTGACGAGGTATGAGAGAAGGAAGAAACCTTTATAACCTTTATCCGCTGTGCAACCCGCAAAATACCTTGCAATCCTTTGCAGTCCTTGCAGAATACTATAACTTGCAATCACTGCAGGCTGCTGTGAACAGCCTTCATGCTGGGTTATTTGACATCGGGTTGTCAGTCAATTCTACTAAAACTGAATTTCTCATTTTTCGCTGTCGTCACCCTTCCGATTCAAAAATTTAGGTCTACCTTGACTCAATTTTTGCCACTTCGTCTCTTAAGTATCTTGGACTTACATTCGGGACCTCGATTCGAGCAACACGGTCACTAATAATAAATGATTTGAGAGAGTCCTGTGGACTTTTTTATAGAGTTAAAGGCAAATTTGACAAAAAAAAAAAAACGCCTGGTCGGCTTTATAGCTCGTTTTTTGCTCCCCATGTGTTTTTTCTGGTGCCATTATGGAAGTTCTTTACCACGTCAGAACGTCAACAAATTTGGTTTGTCTTTTTCCAACTTAGTAAGTATTTTCTCCGTGTTTCTATTTGGTCTCGTAACAGTTAAATCTCCAAACGTTACGGAGTTTTTGAGATATATGATAAGATGGGTGTATTAGAAGGCTATTATAGTTACAGTTAAAAGGTTATTATAGTTATAGTTACAGTTTAGTAGGTTATTATAGTTACAAGACAATGCTTGAAAGAAACAAAAAGAATCAAACCAGAACAGAAAATCAAAACACTGAACTATAAACGAGATAGAGAAAAATAAAGAAGGGGAAGTAAAAGAAAAGGAAGGTTACTACTGCTATTAAAATGAGGATTGTATTTTAATTTGTTAGACTTCTTAGATAATGGTAGAATTTTTTCCCAAATTCTTTGTTTTGCTTCTTTTTTTATAGCAGTTCTATCAAGATGGTGCTCGAATAGAAGCTGCATTCAGGAAGTATTTTCACAGAGCTGATGCAACTCAAGAATATGATACATACGAAGTCATTGTTTGTCATGCCAACGTAATCCGATACTGTGTTTGTAGGTATGTTCATATCTCACAATATTCTTTTTTTCTTGGATTTTAACCTTCTAAAAACTAAATTATATTCAGTCGTCAGACGTGTATAAAAAGTCACACGTTGCACAATCTTTGCAAATTTACAGGAAAGCGTTCTTGCTCAGATAGAGAAGTGAGAAGAGAAGTCAGCTGTCTGTTTTCAAGTAAAATAAAATGAACTCCTCAGAAAGAACATCTTTATCAAAAATATCTGGCGTGTCCATCTGCGTTTTTAGATAATAATAATAAACATTGAATTTGCGCTTTTTTTTGTCGCTTCTTCATCACCGTCTAGACAGCTCTATTATCTTTTTTTTTTTCTTTACTTTTCTGCCTCCATAACCAACTTAAAGTTTTGAGCAACAGCTATGATGTTTAGACTGTCTTATTTAAACATTTTAAATAAAACCTATTAATTTTGAAAATGCTGTTTTTTCTTCCAGATATGCACTGAAAACTTGATCTTAAGCTTTAAATTGTCCCGATAACGTTTTTGCGTTCTCGTCAAAAGAAAAACTTTAGGTATTGTTTGTAAAACGGGAACTCCGTCAAAATAGTGTGAAATTGAAGTTTTTTTTTATAAATACGGAAATGTCAAGAATCAACATTTCGGTAGAATGAATTGTTTTGGTAACAAATGGTGCTAATAATGATCAGATCAAATTAATTCATTTAACATAGAAAATTCAAACAAATTTACAGCAGCCATCTACAAAAAACCTGAAGGTTTGTTGACGATGGTTGCAAAACCATTATTATACAGCTTTACAACTACTACATAAATAAAAATAAAATAGAGAGAAATAACACACAACTTTCTAATCTTTCTCAACTATCACCCAAAAGGTAACACTTCAATCTACTCTTGAGATGGCTTACATTTTCAGCCTGCCTAATACTATCTGGGTGCAGTGGCGCCATTTCAGAAAACCTCGGGGGGGGGGGGGGCAAAGATCAATTTTGGGCCGCCGTCTAAACTCAAAATGTAATTACTCTGTTTGGTAGACTATTCTTCAAATTAGTCTTCGAATACAGATTAAAGCAACATAATTTATTTAAATGTTTTTCCTTTTACAACCTGGTTATGGACCAAAAAATCATTACAAGGTGGAACATTTACCACACAAATTAAAAACTGAAAGTTACGTGCAGTTACTTAAGCAATGGATATCTCCTTGGCTTCATTTTTGCGAAGTCGTCCACAAGCTTTTCAAAATCGAGCTCCTTCACTGCAGCCTTTTCAGAGAACATAAGGAGCAAATGCGAAAGTTGCTCGTTATCCATTGTTGTCTGAAGGTAATCCTTCACAAGTGTCAACACAGAGAAAAATCGTTCTTTTGAGCATGTTGTGAGCGGGGTGTGAGGACTACCCTTACAATCTCAAGAACCTCAGAATACCCTTCTTTCAATCCTCCTAGGCTTTTGAAAAGATTTAAAACGTTTGCCAGTTTTTGTGGAAGCTGCAACACATGTGCACGAGCTATCAAAGCTTGACTCTTCAGTTCTATAACATCGATGCCAGCCTTATCAAAGTATGTCGCGATCTCGAGAAGCAAATCTGTGTTCATGAAGTCTTCAGATTTGGGTTTAAAGCATCGTGTGGCTTCTAGTACTGGCATCTGGACAGACAAACGCTCTTCAAATTCATTTACCACTCTGTCCAAAACCTCGTAGAACTCTCTTAGCATTTTCTCTTCTGTTCTTGTGCCCTCAGATTCAGTGCTGTGTTTTCCAAGTGTTGATGTCGTCAAATAGTCCCTGAGTCTTCCGGATAACTTCTGAACTCGTTCTGATTTTGCTGGTATGGTTGAAGCAAGAGCGCTTGTTTCCGACAGATCAGCTCCGACATTAATAGCCATCTCCTTAAACTTGCCGTGTAAGACTCGAAAATACTCGACATTGTGCAATGTCTTCAGTCGGTTTTTTGTTCTGGTGATTAAAGTGCAGGCGTCTGAAATGATCAGATCTGGGGCCTGCAGTTGTTCAGAAAGAGGGTTGATCACTGCAAGAACTTCGTGAATGATATGCAAACTGACTATGAAGGGGAACGACTCTAGTTAATTCTTAAAACCTGTAGCTTCTGCTGCTTCCTCTCTTGAACAACTGACGATTCTTGAAGATTCTTGAACAACTGACAGAACTGCGAGTATGCAGTCATATCTTACCAGAATTGTAGACACTGATCTATACCAGTAAGACCAACGTGTCACAACTATCCTTTCAAGTGTTAGCACGGACACGTTGGCAGTTTTATGGGCCTTAACAAACAACTGGTATTGAGTGTTGCTGTTTGAGACAAAACCATAAACTGTTTGCGAAACTGAAAATACTGACGAAATTCTTTGTATTTCCGCATACAATCGCCAATAACAAGGTTAAGTCTATGGGAATGACAGTGAGTGTGCACCACTTGCAGTGCTTTTTCCCGGAGATGGGCCTGTACTCCTGAAAAATGTCTGCTCATTACACTTGCCCCATCATAGCACTGTCCAACACATTTTGACCAGTCAAGGCCGATGCCCTTTATTTTGTTGCAAATAAAGTTGGCCAAACTCTCAGCGTCAACCTTGCGCATGTAGTAGCAACCTATGGCTCTTTCTTTGATTTTCATATCATGAGCATAGCGCACTAAGATTGCAAGTTGTTTCTTTTTTGAGAGGTCTTTTGTTTCGTCAGCAAGAACGGCAAAATATTTTGCTTCTTTGACTTTTTTCGTGGTAAAACTTTTAATTTTATTTCCTATGACCTCAATGTATTCGTTTTAGTACTCGTGTGACAAGTAATGGCCATAGGCCTTGCGAGACTTGTCCGTCAGGTCCGGGTTGATTTCCGTTAAAAGACCTACCGTCTCAACGAAATTCCCTCGATTGGCACTGGACTCTCCTTCACCATGGCCACGAAACGCAAGACCTTGCCGTCCAAGTAAGGCTGTAGTCTTTAGCAGAGCCTTTACATACCGTCTGTTCTCTAAAAATTCCTTTTCCCGTTCTTTGGAGAGGCATGAGGCAAAAGATTTGGCCCTCTATGTCGGAATAGCTTTAAATTTGGTTCAAGAAATGGCACATGCTTTGTGCTGGTCACTGCTTTCGTGCTGCCTTACCAGCTCTGAAATGTCTTTCCACTTTCTCAATCCTACGCCGATGAATGCTCTTGCGCCATATCGTTCGCCTGATATTAGCGATGTTCCACTGAAGTGTCGACAACAGAAGCAGAATACCGAGTCCTGTTCTTTTGAATATTCGGGCCATGGATATGCCAAGAAATAGGACCTGTTGAATTTTCTTGTGGGATTCCCGGTGGTAGTGACAGGATAGTCAGTCAGAACTGGTTGACAGGGTTTATCATATGGGTTCATGGATAGATCTGTACTGTTTATGCTGGAAGCCGTTCCGTTCGTTTGTGGCTGGCACAGATATGTCTCCCCTATGTCTCTCAAAAAGAAGACGCTACAGTATACAGTGCACTAAATACAAAATGAGAAAAGACTTTCCAAAACCCTAGTCCAGATACCCCCTTTTCCCGGATGTTGCAAATGACTTTACAGGCTGAGCGGGTACATAAATTATTGGAGACGGTATAATGTGACAGGCCAAATCCAACAAAACCATGCCAAAGCAGATATTCTTCAAATGGGTAACTTTGTTGCAAATATTTGAGTGTCTTCAATTTGCTGCTTTCTAATGACCTGGTTTTTGGTTTTTCATGAATAAATCAAAAGCAACAGAAAAAATTTTGAAAAGGAAGAATAAACTAAGAGCTTCAGAGTTGAAAATTTGGCACATCAAACAAAAGGAGGCCGGGCCCCCCCCCCCCTGCCTGTCCCCCAAATGGCGCCACTGTCTGGGAGGAAATTTCACACCCCCGCAAAACAAGACAGGAACGCAGCACATTGAGTGCTCTGAAACTCAGATGCAAGGTCATGTATTTCTAGTCTCATAACAGTGGCAAGATGAATTAGCTCTAAAAATTTCCCAAAATACCTCCGATGAACACTTATTCAAGCGTTAATATATAAAAATTGCTAACTGGTAATCACGTCACTGACAAATATTCAAAATGTTCAAACTTGTGAAGCAATTCAACGTGCTATTTTCAAACTGAATATAATTGCCTAGAATACGAACTGTTTTTTTTTTTTCTGGTAAAATTTTGACCTTTCTAAAACTTGAAATAAAACTACTAGTCCATAGCATGCAACCATACGATAAATAAAGGCTAACAATAGAATGATACAGTAAAAGTAAAACATTTGACGGGAGTTAATTTTTCTGTTTTCTTGTCACACCCAAACCTCTCGAGATCTTAACTGCCACAAAATTACAATGCGATTTCCAACTTAAATTAAAATCAAGACTAACGTCTAAGTATTTAACACCATTTACTTGCTTTAAAAATTCACCATTAAAAACAATTTTTTTTTTATCTAAAACACATGGAACCCCTTTTCTATCAGTGTCTTTTAAATTCGTTTTTAAAATATTTACTGCCAAATAACTAGAACTTGTAAAACTATTCAATTCAGCTAGGGCCTTATTTGCCTTTTCAATTAACTGATTCAGACAAGATGAACAGGAAATGTTGATCTTTAAATCAATAAAAATAACAATTATATCCTTTTTTTCTTTTCTGTGTAACACCCATCTAAAAAGATTTCTTACCACAGCAACAGATTGCATCGACCTCATAATAAAGTGTCATAAAGTACTTCCTCACATTTCTTATCTTCGGCTATTTGGGTTTTCAGTCTATGTTGTTGATTCAATTAACACAAGTCAAAGTATTAATTGTTTCTAGCTGATTAGTTCTAAATTATAGAAGTCATGGGCTAGATTTGCTAAATTATAGAGTCAGGCTAGATTCGTTCTAAATTATAGAAGTCATGGGCTAGATTCGTTAAATTATAGAGTCGGGCTAGATTCGTTCTAAATTATAGAAGTCATGGGCTAGATTCGCTAAATTATAGAGTATGGCCGGAAAGGTCGCTAGAATGGGCTGTTGTCTGTCAATACACGTAGTTCAAATGTAGCCTACTAACGTGATAATTTAAAGGTGTTGACCCCCCCCCCTCGCTAAGCCTTAACTCATGCGACGCGGTCTTTGCTTTGCTGAACACATCAACTGCTTTGAATATTAATAATCATTGTTGAATATAATTTAATATATGAGATTTAGATATGTGAAGTAATAATGATATTTGTTTGGGGTTGCGAATCATAATCTGTGCATTATGTTTTGAATTTTTTGGTGTTTTAGGTAAAAGGACATACTAATACCTACAGGAATGGATTGTGTTAGAAGATATACGCATTAAGCATCAGTAAAATCATATTATATAATTTTAAATATGATATAATGTTTGGCATTAAAAGCCGGTAAATGCACATATAGCCAGACGAGCCTCTTTCTTAATTAAATCTTCACTGTTGTGAACCTGTTGTGAACACTGTTGTGAATCCGCTCTCGCCGTATCAAACAGTTCTTCGTAACAAACTGTAAGTAAGGAGCAACTCGACTTAATAGTAACCGAAACTCTTAAAAACGGAATTTTGATATCAATAGATTCACAAGAATCAGCTTATTCTGGTGATTCCAAATATATAAGACCCATCAAGTTTAGTGTTACCCATCAAAAGTTACGAGTCTGAGAAAATTTGCCTGATTTTTGAAAAAAAGGGGAGAAACACCCCCTAAAAGTCAAGGAATCTTAATGAAAATCACACCATCAGATTCAGCGTATCAGTGAATCATACTGTAGAAGTTTCAAGCTCTTATATGCGCAAATGTGGAGTTTTGCATTTTTTGCCAGAAGAAAGATTACGGATGATGCGTGTTTATTTGTTTGTTGTTTTTGTTTGTTGATTTTTTTATTTATTTTTCTCAGGGGTGATCGTATCGAAATAATAGTCCTAGAAGATCGGAAGAAGGTGCATTTGAACAGAAATTAAGCGTTCTAGTGCCCTTTTTAAGTGACCAAAAAGATTGGAGGGCAACGATCCTCCCTCCCATGTCCCTCTTTTCCCCAAAGTTACCCGATCAAAATTTTGAGATAGCCATTTTGTTCGGCGTAGTTGAAAGGTCCGATAACTATGTTTTTAGGGGTAACATGACCCCCACAGTTCGTGGGAAGAGGCCTATAAGTTATGAAATTTGCCCATTGTTTACGCATAGTATATGTTAAGAAATGTTAAGAAATATACAGACATTTTTCGGGGCAGGGTATTTTGTGCTTGGGGTGGGTTTCCATAGGGAGAATTTTCCTGGGGCTAAACTTTCCAGGGGAAATTTTACACTGGAGGGATTTGGTAGAATTCCTATACAAAATTGTTTTTATTTGTATTACTTTCTCTTTGCCAACTCAGTTTTGCAAGTGGGGATGTTCTGAGGGAATTATCCGGGGGCTATTTTCAGCATGTTTGGATTTTCGGGGAAAATTTTCCACGGAAGGGGGAATTTTCGGAATGATTGAGGAAACGAGTTGAAATTAAAGTCTTTTTCAAATGAAAGTATGCTAAGGAGAGTTTTTGAGGCTCAATCGTCCTCAAGGAATGTTACGGGGGGATTTTCAGCGAGGATGGAATTGTCCGGAGGGATTTTCACGGGTCTGCATGTTTTTCATGGGATAAAATTTTCACAGAGGAGTTTCCCGCGAGGGGAGGGGGTATTTTTCATAGAGGGTGAGCTAGATTTATCGGTATCATTTGAAAACGATCAGAAATTAATTATAAAACAAAGTTTTTTTAGCTGAAAGTAAGGAACAACATCAAAACTCAAAACGAACAGGAATTATTCAATAAATGAATAGTTTTGCCCCCTCCTCCAAAACCTCACTCTTTACGCCAAAGTTTGACTGTTTGTCCCAATTTTTTAAGAACGGCTCTTGAAACACAAAAGCCGTTTAGTTATAATAGGAAGTTTGTTTTTATTGCTAAAAGCTTTAGCGTAAAGAGCAAGATATTGAGGAGGAGGGCAAGCCCTTCATGTACTGAATAATTTCTGTCCGTTTTGAGTTTTAATGCTGCTTCTTACTTTCAGTTTAAAAAAAACTCTTTTTTCTTATGTGCAATAAGGCTCATTTATAAACAGCTTTATAAAGTGTGTGAATAATTTTAGGGCACTTCAGTTACCGCCTGAAGCCTGGCTGAGGATATCGCTTCATAATGGAAGTATCACGTGGCTAGAAATCAAACCAAGTGGCAATGTGGTTTTAAGAGGACTTGGTGACGTTGGGCATATGCCTAGAAATAAAATGTCAACTGGTTAAGGCAAATGGTGTTCCTTATATTTTATAAATTTCAATTCGGAAAATTTGAACCATTTCATTTAACAGATCATTCAAACCAGGTGCATACGTAGGAATTAAATTCGGGTGGGAGTAGGAAGGAAGTTAAAAAAAGATGATAAGTAGGAAAAATAAAGGAAATAGAGGGGGCGTACAAATTTTGATATATTGGGGGTAGGGCACAGGCTCAGAGTTTCACCACCTGTAAATATGTCGATTCAAACTAACAAGGTTTCCAAATTGGAATGTGCCCTATTTGCCTAAAGAAAGAAAAACGAACAAAAATGGGGTTTTTATAAGCCAAATGAAGATACTGAAAAAACGAAGCGAATATTTCGAGAGGACAAACGCCTCTCTTCTTCAGCGCGAAACGAAACGATGTATCAATAAAAGCCAAAAATTAAAAGAATTAAAACCAAATACCTAACAACCATAGCGAGTTATTCGCCAATATCCGCGATTTGCACAAAATCCAAAAAATATGATCTGCCATCGACGGATACTAGCGAACAACTGAACAAAAGAAAGGAATCAATTCATTCACTCGAAAAACAAAACGAACCAGCAATTAAATAAGTTGGAAAACTATGTCATTTGATTTCGGATTTTAATTAAGGCATTTCTTGCAGACACCCTTTGAGACCTAAGGGGTTGTTCACGTGTTTGATTAGATGACTGAGAAAGTGGTTCAAGGTTTTCGTTTTTCTTTCTTTATGTGATGTCAGGCCAATGTGGTTTAAGAAATTATCTTTGCCCTATTTGCCTGAGAAAAAAAGCTGTTGTTTATTGACCCCCCCCCCTAAATTTAATGGCTGAATATTTAGTTGTTTTTACCCAGTCTAATGCAGATGATGAATACGAGGGACCTAGTTAACTGCATTCTAGAGGGGTGATAACTGAAGTGGATCTCGGACTGATAGTTTTTGATGAATGATTGAAACACGGAATAGAATGTACCTTATAAAGTAAACGTGGGAAACTATGTGGAATATTGTTAAAACCCCGACATTTAGGTCAGACAAATCTGGTTCTTATTAGGTCTTTGCTATTGTCAACGGCGTGAATTACGCTGTCACTGTATATGCAATAAGACTCATTTATAAACAGCTTTATAAAGTATGTGAATAATTTAGGGCACTTCAGTTCCCTCCTGAAGCCTGGCTGAGAATATTGCTTCATAATGGTAGTATTACGTGGCTTGAAATCCAATCAAATGGCAATGTGGTTTTAAGAGGACTTGGTGATGTTGGGCATATGCCCAGAAATAAAATGTCAACTCGTTAAGATAAATGGTGCTCCTTGTATTTTATAAATCAAAATATGTATAATCTATACCATTTCATTTCACAGATCATTCAAACCAGTTGCATACGTAGTAATTGAACTTGGGCTGGCTAGGGGAGAATTAAAAAAAAAACACAGCAAAATAGGTGAATAATATGAAAAATAAAGGAAATTGAGGGGTGTAGCAATTTTAATATTTTGGGGGTTGAGCACCGGCTCAAAGCTCCACCGCCTATACATATGTCTGATTCTAACTAACAAGTTTCCGGACTTGAAGTCTGCCTTATTGAGCTGAAAAAAGCTATTATTTATTGGTTTCCTGTAAAAATGCATGGCGGAACAATTTATTACAATTAATTAATTTTTAATTAAAAAATGAAATAATTAATTAATTAATTTATTTAATTTAATAATTTCTTAGATAATCTGTTAATTTAGGTGCCGAATAATTTGTTTGTTTTTTATTATTATCTATTGTTTTGTATTAATCATTTTTTAGCTAATCTAATGCGGGGGCTGGATCGTCTCAGTGCAAGTAGAACTGTGACCAAGTCAGTGGGGCTGCCCCCTTCCTCCTACTTGTTCAGGTTTATAGGACAACCTCAATCATTTAAACTGGCTTTATTTCCCAAACTCGTCAAAAGAAAAAAATTATCCTGGGTCTTTGGGTTGGGAAGTACAATAAAGAGTTCTTTTCTTTACTCTCGTTTCTAGAAAGACTTCCAATTTTTATTAAGTGTAAATATTGTGTATAATAATAATTAAAAACAAAGGTCAATTATTAAGTTCTGAAAAGCATCATGCTCAATTACAGGAAGGACTCTACTAAACTTTGATTACCGCTATCCTGGTAAAAATGTTTCAATTAATTAGGTCCTTTGTCCATTGTATTATTTTTTAAGCAAGATTCATTTATTAGTAACAATAAATTGTAGCTAGAGGGGGAATAGTATGCAATCTGTGGGACTGTAATAGAAGGCCTCCTGCATACCAGGTAATTGCCCTGCTGTTGCTGCAATAGGCTTGACGTGTTCCAGAAAATATGACGTTTAGTCTAGCAATCCAATACTTCAAGTTACAAATAATAGCGAGGAAGAATTTGCAAAAAAAGAAAAAAAATCTTGTGTGCTAAGATTTTTTTTTTTTTTAGATTCAGGTTGCCAACAGTAAATTTGGTTATGTGAAGCTGTGTCCGTTTACCTTAAAAAAAATCCCATTTTCGGTTTTCATTCTTTAATTTACTTTTTGTTTTGATTATATGTGGGAGTATTATATGGGTAAAAGCGTTTATTCTGTCAGAAAATTTTCGGAATCTTAATCATTTTAATATTCTGTGTTGTTTTGTGTTCGACTCAAATGGGCCTTGTCTCTCTCTCTTTTTTATGTTTCCTTAGGTGACATAAATGAGCTGTATGTTTTTAATTTGTTTTTAAATTAAAGTGCAAAGAACGTCACAGTTTTGTGAATCTTTATTGGGAACTTTGCCATTTGATGAGGAAATGGCATATATATTATTTAGGCGGGGTGCTGATCCTACAGTTAAACGGTGTTGCTGAGATTTATTAATCAAATTTGGAGCATTTACTGCATCTCTTATCAGTTTAATTTGTTTTCCTGTGGTTACGAAAAGTAATAATTTTTTTTTTTTTGTTACTAGTGAGACCAATTATCTAATAATGAGGAAAAATCACTAACAACAGAAAAATGTGAAAGTTGTGTCTTTTATCATCCAAACTATCAAAGTGATTTTGAGTTTTCTGATTTCAAGCTTTGTCCTCTTATTGTTTCCTATTACAGTAATTCTGAAGAAGCCTTTTTGGATTCCGAATAAAGACTGGGGAAGGGTATCTCAAACTTATATGCAACGCAGCTTTTTTCGTTTTAAGTTATAATCTCGCTCTATGCCTCCTCCTGGATACGGCCTTGGTTCCAGTATAAGTCCTAGAACCGAACGGGAATAACCTGTTTCATTTCAGCAAACTATTTTTTTTTGACAAATATAAATAAAACTACATATATATTTTTGTCAAAAAAGAATAATTTGCTGAACTGAAATAGGCCCTTCCCGTTCGGTTCTAGGGCTTTTACATCTGGAACCAAGGCCGTATTCAGGAGGGGGGTTTGAACCCCCCCCCCCCTCCTGGATCCAATCAGGTTTTGACTCTTTCTCACAACTTAAAGTTTGACTCTTTCTCACAACTCAACTTTATCAAGCAATAAAAACCTTTAGTGTAGAGAGTGGGGCGTTGAGGAGGGGACAGCCCCCTTCATATACGGAATAATTTCTGTAAGTTTTAATTTCGCTCTTTACTTTCAGTTAAAAAAAACTTGTTTTTTTTATTTAATTTCTGAACTTTTGGAACCAATGCAGGTTTTGAATTTGGCTCACCGTACATGAATAATTAAAACG
Organism: Artemia sp. Kazakhstan ARC1039; assembly: GCA_029168905.1. Classification (NCBI taxonomy): domain Eukaryota; kingdom Metazoa; phylum Arthropoda; class Branchiopoda; order Anostraca; family Artemiidae; genus Artemia; species Artemia sp. Kazakhstan ARC1039. Next base: position 6,577 of record JAQQPU010002865.1, on the reverse strand, counting down.
AAATTTGCATATTAATTTTACTCTTTTTTAATTAATAATAACCGTATAATAACCTAAATTTGATTTTTGTTCCAGTTGTTTAAGAATGACTCCTGAAGCACAAAGGTTTCATTAGAGTTTAATTAGAATAATAACCTCTTTTAAAAGGTAAAAAAGAAACTTTAGCGTAAGAACGAACTATTGAGGTGAGGCAACGCGTCTCATATACGTAATATTTTCTGTTAATTTTGAGTTTTAATGTTGCTTCTTACTTTCAGTTGGAAAAAACTTGTTTTTTATTTAATTGCTGATCGTTTTTTAAATAATTTCGGGAAAACCAGCTCCCCCTCCATGGAAAATTCCCTTCCCCCAGAGAAATTTCTCCATGGAAAGATTCTCCAACGTAACCTAACTTAGCTATATTTGCGGAGCTAATTTTGTGAGGCATAGTAACGAAACGGCCAAAGAGGTCGAAACTATTTTGATGAAAATGTAAGTCACAAGTTGAGCTTACTTTCAGTTGGAAAAAATTTGTATTTTTATTTAATAACAACCACAAGTTATGAAGCTGCTTAAGGTAAAATTAAGTGCTAAGATTGGCCAGAAAATAACACAAACAAATTATTGCTTATATAGGCCATTATTTAACAATATTTGAATTTTAGTGTAAAGAGCAAGGTATTGACGAGTGGGCGAACTTCCTGATATACATAATATGTGGGGATTCGCCCCTTCGTCAATGCCTCGCTCTTTACGCTGAAGTTCGAATTTTGTTCCAATTCTTTAAGAATGACCCCTGCATCACAAAGGCCGTTAATTAGAATAAATAGTTCTTATGAAATTACTAAAAATACTTTAGCGTAAAGAGAGAATTATTGACGAGGGGACGAACCCCCTCAGATACGTAATAATTTCTGCTCGTTTTAAGTTTTAATGTTACTCCTTACTTTCAGTTGAAAAAACTTGTTTTATTTAATTTCTGATTGTTTTTTAATTAATGCTGGAAAATCCAGCAACCCCTTCATGGAAATTCTCTTCCCCCATGAATAATTCCTCTCCTCCATGGAAAGATCCTCCCACGTAACCCAATCCCCCATGAAATTGTCCATATACTTACCAATAAACAATACTATATGTAAACAATGGGCAAAGTTCATAACTTGCAGCCCTTCCTCCAGGGACTGTGGGGGATTGAGTCGTCCTCAAAGATATAGGTAGGCTATTAGATATTTTGACTATGCTGAACAAAATGGCTACCTTAAAATTTTGATCCGGTGACTTTTGGAAAATGAGCGTTGGAGGAGGTCTAGTTACCCTCCAATTTTTTGGCTCACTTAAAATGGGCACTAGAACTTTTAATTTCCGTTCGAATGAGCCTTCTCATGAAATTCTAGGACCTCTAGGTCGATTCGATCAGCCCTGGGGATTAAAATAAATAAACACGCATCCCTGATCTTTTTTGTGGCAAGAAACACAAAATTCCTCATTTGTGCAGATAGGAGCTTGTAACCTCTACAGTAAGGTTCCCTGATACGCTGGATCTGATGGTGTGGTTTTCATTAAGATTCTATGACATTTAGGTGGTGTTTTTCCTTTTTTTCGAAAATAAAGCAAATTTTCTCAGGCTCATAACTTTTGATGGGTGGGACTAACTGGGACTAAATTCTGTTTTTAGAGTTTTGGTTACTATTGAGCTGGGTCGCTCCTTACTTACAGTTCGTTACCACGAACTCTTTGATGGACAAGAAAAACAATCCCGAGCAAACAGAGGCTCTTACAGCTCAAACAACAGGGTCCAAAAAGGATGCTAAAGCAAATAGTTGCACTGGCCAAGATGTTCCTAGTACTGCTGCAGCAGGCTCTGGTCAGACAAACAGAATGTTGAATTTAAATTATATTTTGATGGTTATGGTGTGAATTTTGGGGTCTAAAGATATGGTAAGGGCACAACATTCTATTCCTCTTAGGTTTGATAAGATTTTTGAGGGAAGATGGAGGATGATGTATAGTTGATTGAGAACAAGGTTTCAAGAAAAATATTTGTGTATGTATTATTAAAGTAATTCCACGGTGAGAGGGGTGCCCTATGGCAGAAGGGCCCTACGAAACCGGGAAGTATATTTTTCGTTGTTTGGTAATTTATAATAGCATAACTTGTTTTCATCAATTATCTTTGGCTACCCAAAATAACAATAAAATAAAATAAAAAATTAAAACGAGTTTTTAAATTAGTTTAGGTGACATTAAAGGTTGAAATTTTAAGTGAAAAAGATTATTGTGTCACCGAGAGGAGAAGAGGTTAGATTTGATTTTATTAAAAAAAAAAAAGGGTCGTGGATCCTGTCTGCAGTGATGTCCATTTTTCTCATGCTGCTCCTTAGCATTGAACTTTATCCTTCACTACTCATTTCATTTGCTTGTTTCTTCCATTTCCCCTTCGACATCAAAATACAATCTAAGCTTTTAAAATGTTCCACAGCTTTCACATTCTTTCACCTATATTGTTTTCTTCAGATTGCTTTTATCCTCGGTTTATAATTATCTCCAGATCAAATGTGAATGCCTTAGTATTAGCATCGAATGCTGTGTCATCTGCAAATATTGGAATTAATTAACTTCTGAAAAGCAAACTTGCAACAGGATCGCCATTCTGTACCAGATGACTTTGTCATTGAGTGAATTGAATCTGGAAAAAAATAAATAAGTAAAATCAAGAACAAGAATAGATGCCAAAGGGCCCATCTTAAGGCTTAATAGCTGGCACGCGATAGGGCCCATAAGTAGTAAAAAAATAACAACGACACTGAACACATCTTCTAATTTATTTGGACATAAATTTGCATGTGGATTGGTGGTGCGCTGGATTTAAAATCCTTTGTCTGAGAGGACGATGGTTCGAATCCTAGTGTACCCAATTATTTATTTTGGGACGGGGGTCAGTGGCGTGACTGTAAGCTCAGCCAGAGTCGACCCAGTTTTAATGGGTACCTGGAGAAATCTGGGGAATGTAAACAAGAAGGGTGTGCGAAAGCACAGGATGGTTGGCCCCAAACCCCCCATTGCACTTCCTGGCTGAAGGGCAAAGAAACGGAAATCAGCACCGCCGGTAGGGACTGTAAAGTCGAATGCCGTATTCTTTACGTTTTTACCTTTATAAATTTGCATGTGTACAATTTAGGTAGTTTAGCTTAATTTCTATGGAGCTGGCTTTTTATTACCTCTCTTCGTTCGCTCAGGCCTCCAATTCTTGTGAGCGAAATACTTCATATAAAGGCTAACCGAAAAAAGTGCGCGATTTGTAAGGAATTTTTCACGCACATGCACAATTTTCTCTTAAATTTAAATGAACTACAGTTTTTCCCTTTTCTTAGTATCCTCAGCAGCTGAAAGAATTATTTTAGCCTGCATCATTCGATACAACTCGAAAAATTGTATGCAAAAGAAATCTTAAACGCATTCTTCCCAAAATGTCACATGCGAGGCGTGCACGCGAGGTCCGCGGCGGATATACAGTAAAATAAAAAGACAAGTAGAGAATGAAGAGAAAGAAAGAGATAATTTTCACTGATTTTCCATGATTATACATAAAAAAACACATAAAAACAGCTTGATTAAGAAGGAATTTCTTCACATATCTCTTGCACCTACCGTATACGAAAAGTATCACTGGCTTTGATATTCTAATATAAAGATCCACTCAACGAATCCTGAGAAAGAGAGTCAAAAACATCTGGGATATACCTTGCTAGTAGCAAATGCTAGTGATGGGCATCAAAGATTATATAGCCGTTGGAGATGAAAAAAGCTGCCAAAAATAGAAGGCTCAACAAGATAAGTATCAAATTAGTTGCCTTATGATAAATATCGAATTCTGTCCACACCACCGGATAATAAGAAACACGAGACTGAATTAGTATGCAATACAATAATTTTACTTAGGTGGGAGTGGAGACGTGTTTTCTCTTTATCAGTAGATGGTGCACTGCCTCATTTTATACATGTTCAACATGCAACCATCAATAACAAACCGATGAAAAAATTCATCTTAAAAATTATCATTACAACAAAAGTAAGCAGTTATATGGCTAAAAGACTTCAAGTCATTGTCTATTTACCGAGTCGTAAGTCAAGTTAAAATCAATAAAATTGGTAAACGTTCTATCACCTTTAGTTTAGTATACTTTCTGGGCAATGAATTCCAAATAAAAAAAAATTGAATCCATAGAGCTACAATTTGTTCCAAATCCTCCCTATACTTCAGCTAGCTGCCTACTAACAGTTTAATGCTAGCTAGTAATCATTTATCTAGCTGCACAACGCTTTTGAAAATAGATTACTTAGTGCGCTACTTAGAGATATTGATTCATATTTATTATAGTCAGGATTATTGCCTTTCTTATCAATTGGATGTACAATTGAAGTTAACCAACAATCCGGTTTGAGAATTCAGTGATTTTCATAGTATTACAGAAATAGTTTGAAGGGATTTAGATTAGTTTATTTTAACCAAACAGTGTGGAACACCTTCTAATTTGGTAGCAGTCTTCTCTGCTCTACAGAAATTTTTTTTGCCATTCCTACGCAATTACACAAAAAAAACATTCCACTTACATAAAACACATTATCCTTGCATAAAATTCTTACTAAAGAAACCGGAATCTAGCATCATTACAAATTCTTCTGAAGAAAAATCTCGCTGCAGCCTTGAAGGCTGTGTTGCCATGGTCACAGGTTTCCTGTGAAACGACATAGGTTTTTTTGATGGTCACAGGTTCACCGGTTTTTGTCGCCGAATGGTAGAAAGTCACAGCTTTTTGTGCTATAGATTCCTAATATGACCTAATTTTCTGCTAAAAGTTGAATTTTCTTGAGCTCACATTTTCAAATAATTTTTTTGTGATTTTGAAACGACATCTATTAATCATAAATCTTGAGCTTCGTTGCATTTTTCAGGCTTTTTTTGTGAAATTTGGAAGATTTGTTTTCGCGACAAAGAAATGTTATGTTAAATCTGAATAGTCACCATTCCTGAATCAGTGTAATTCGAATATTTTTCCGCACCAAATTTTATTCTAAAGCAAGCTATTCAACTTTTGGTAACTATGGGCCGAGGTTCGCACTTTACTAGGCTCCAGCTACATAGTAACAATCGTATATGTCGGTGTAGAAAAAAAAATCAAAAGAAAGGGACTGATTGAACTCATGACCATTACAATGAGCATCAAACCGAACTTATTTTGAAAATATATCGGGCTTGAGAATTTGACTTCACTGGCCTATGCCAGAGATAATTCCGTTAGAAGATAATACTACACTCCCATATAGTCCATTGGCGCACAAAATTAAAGCCATTTCTGGCTTGGCTATTTATCACTTACTACGAATTGTTCAAACTGTCCTTACTTTATCTATAAAGTATGGATAAAGATAACAGCCATCTGTTATTAAAATCTTCGTCGCTTACTACGATTTGGTCGTACTTCCCATAGTTTAGCCATAGAACGAGCCATATATTAATGGTTTGCTACACCATCTATTGATTGGATGTTTTGAGTTGTGGACGCTTTCCGGAGCCATACAAAATGATCAGTGCAATATCCTCCTATTAAATTATCTTTGATCTATGCTACTAATCCGTAATTAGGCCGTGTTTAGACGGACTGATTATTCGTCGATAGTTGACTATTCGGCGATAAAAAACGACCGTTTTTACAAAACATCGGCCGACTTTCTTCTAAATAAAGTTCCTAGTAACTCGTGAATTTTGAAGAAATCGGCCGATTGGAGAGTAAAAATTTTAAATGTCAGATTACGTAAACAAGATAACTGATTTGATCACCCTTGTTCAAGGGTACAAGCTTCTCTATAACCCAGCAGATATTCATTACGAAAAGAAAAAAAGAAGGATTAAATTTTGAAACATTTTTCTGTGAATTTCTCACTGCCTCGGGCCAAAACTGGGCCGACTTCTTGTGGTCACGTTTGAAAGCGATGGCGGTGGAAAACGGTCGATTTTTCATGCAAAATCGGTCCGTCTAAACACGGCGTTACTTCCGTTGACTACCTGTTTCTTCTCAATAAATCTCTGACTTGCAAGCTACGAGTTCGGCACTTTGAAAGCAGAATAAATTGGCAATGGAATACGTTATCCTTCGTGTGACCCATAAATGTTCTCTCGGCCTTCCCTTAAACAGAGACTAAAAGGATAATATTAGAGTTTGTGCGTAGCACATCTGGGGACCCCCAATCTTACTACGTTGATAATTTTGTTCAGACGTGGCTAGACCTTTGGGTACTCCTGAACCCAACAACCTTTTTTAGTCCCTATTCCTTTTAAGGTTCAACCTTGAGACTTAGCCTCTCTAACTATTAAAGAAAACTATTTAACATTTAAAGTTTTTTACTGATATTGACAAAAATCCATCATTTTATCGACTAAAGGCGTCATTTCGTCGACAGAATTCGTCATTTCATCGACACAAATCAGTCACAGCGTCGACAGTCATAACATCGACACGTCAACACATCGACAGTCACAATCAATACCCGTCACAACGTTGACAGCCATAACATCGACACGTCATTTCATCTAAAAAAA
>JAQQPU010002864.1:27515-63651 GCA_029168905.1 Artemia sp. Kazakhstan ARC1039 | reverse complement strand
ATTTAAGTGAGTCCAGGTTCATTTTATCCAGATTTTCCCCCAGTAGTTCAGGCTGTATATAGCTACCCTTTACTTCTAGGTTAACACAGTCAGAAGCACTAACTTTAGAAGGCGCCTCGTATAGACAAGGCAGTGCAGTTACTCAATGATAAAAACTTGGAGGCACCTTGTCTGATTACAATGCCTAGGGATGCACACTGCTGCTGTGCCTCCTTTAGAGCTGGCATCTTTTCGTTTTTTTTAAGAATTTATAATTTGGCCTGCTATTTTTATGCTGGAAAAAAATTTTCAGCAATTTTTAACAACATAGACCCTTTTAAAAATCTGGACACAAATAGTAGTGTTTAATTTAGTTTCATGCAGATATGAGCATACGCCGAATCTGACGGTGGGAGATTCATTCAAATTCATTCACTTGTAGGGGATGTTTCCCCCCTCTTTAAAAAATCAGGTAAATTTTCTCAGGCTCGTAGCCTTTGATGAGTAATACTAATCTTAATAAAATTTATATATTTAGAATCAGCATTATAAGCCCATTCTTTTGATATTCTTGCCTTTGATGAGTAATACTTTTGCCTTTGATGAGTAATACTAAACTTAATAAAATTTATATAATTAGAATCAGCATTTTAAGCCCATTCTTTTGATACATCTATTGACATCAAAATTCCGTTTTTAAAAGTTTCGATTACTATTGAGCCGTATCGCTTGTTTTTTTATTATTGTTTTTTTTATTACGTATATGTTATTACGTATATGAGGGGGTTCTCCCCTTAGTCAATACCACGCTTTTTACGTTAAAAGTTAAAAAAAATTTAATTCACAAACCCCTGAATCACAAAGGCCGTTTAAATAGAATAAATAGCTCTTTTGAAAGCACTAAAAAAAACTGTAGCATAAAGAGCGAAGTATTGACTTGGGGGAGAACCCCCTCATATACGCAATAATTTCTGTTCGTTTTAAGTTCTAATGTTGCTTCTTACTTTCAGTTGAAAAAACTTGTTTTTTTAATTTAATTTCTGATCGTTTTTTAAATAATGCTTGGAAATCCGGCGCCCCCTTCATAGAAATGTCCCTTACCCCAAAGAAACATCCTCCACGGAAATATTCTCCCGAGTAACCCCCTCCTCCATCCCCCCACCACCAGAAAAAAATCCTCCCTGTAAAGGTCTGTATACTTCCCAATAACCAATACAATATGTAAGCAATGGGCAAAGTTCATAACTTGCAGCCCTTCCTCTGGGAACTGTGGGGGATTAAGTCATCCTAAAAGACATATTTATTAGATTTTCGACTATACTGAACAAAATGGCTATCTCAAAATTTTAATTGGGTGACTTTGAGAAAAAAATGAGCGTGGGAGGGGGCCTAGTTGCCCTCCATTTTTTTGGTCACTTTAAAAAGGCACTAGAACTTTTAATTTCCGTTCCAATGAACCCTCCTACGATATTCTAGGACCACTGGGTCAATACGATTACCCCTGGGGAAAAAACAAACAAACAAATAAACACGCATCCATGATCTTTCTTCTGGCAAAAAATGGAAAATTCCACACTTTTGTAGATAGGAGCTTGAAACCTCTACAGTAGGGTTCTCTGATACGCTGAATATGATGGTGTGATTTTCATTAAGGTTCTATAACTTTTAGGGGGTCTTTCCCTTTTTTTTTCAAAAATCAGCCAAATATTCTCAGGTGCGTAACTTTTGATGGGTAACATTAAACTTGATGAAATTTATATTTTTGAAATCAGAATTAAAATTTTAATCTTTTGAAGTATATATTGGTATCAAAATTCCGTTTTTTTAGAATTTTGGTTACCATTGAGCCAGGTCACTCCTTACTTACAGTTCATTACCACAAACTGTTTGAAAATGTCCAGCCTTCCAATCACTTTCTATTATTTAAAAGGGCACTAGGCCTTTCGATTTCCAATCAAATGATCCCTATTTGAGTTTCTACGACAACGCTTTCTATAAACACCTTATATGCCCCCGGGGCATAAATTACAACCCTTACCCTAAGGGCTGTGAGGGTGGTTGTCATCCTCTAAGACCTAATTTCCAGAACTTTCAACTACGTTAAACAAAATGGCTATCTCAAAATTTTGATTGGATGTGTTTAGGGAAGTGGTGAGCGTGGAAGGGGTGTTAGTTGCCTTCCAACCACTTTCGACTATTAAAAAGGGCACAAGCCACTCCAATTTCCAATTGAATGAGCCCTTTTCGAAGTTTCAACAACAACTTCTTCGATACGAAGTGCCCTGGTCTAAAGGAAAAAAATAATAAATAATACATTGTGCCAACATCGTTCTTATATACCCCCAGGTCATAACTTAAAACCCCTGCCCTAAGGGTTGTGGGGGAGTAACCTCCTCAAAAACATATTTTATCTCTGGAAATCAGTTACTCTGAACAAAATGGCTATCTTAAAACTTTTATTGGATGTGTTTGGGGAAATGGTGGGCGTAGAAGGGGTGTTATATGCCTTCCAATCACTTTCGACTATTAAAAAGGGCACTAGCTATTCCAGTTTCCAATCGAATGAGCCCTTTTCGAAGTTTTTACGACAACCCCTCGATACGAATTGCCCTGGTATGAAAAAAAATACATTGTGCCAACATTGTTCTTTACTTACGCAGCGCAATTGCACTGCCTATATTAACATCCTGAATCGCCTAATGTTCTTATACCTAGCTCTTTTCATCTGAAAAATCAGAAAGAAAATGAACAGTTTTAAAGTGGAAGGTAGAGTTTTTGTTTCAAGAAAAATTTCTTCCACTTATTCCTACGAACCGATATACATGGCGAGCACAAGATGACAGTTTTTTTCTTTAAGAAACAGATTGGCCGGTATGACGGTTGAAGCCCAGAGGTCGATACCGATAATTAAAAAAAGGGAAAAAAAACAAAGAAACGGCGGCGTATTAGTAACGCCGCCGTCGATAGAATCAGCGGCGGCGTCAGCGCGCTGATGCTAGCTCGGCGGCGCGCCACCGATTTTTTTTCGGCGGCGCGCCGCCGACTTTTCGGCGCGGCTTCGGGGTCTATCCTGTAGTTTGTGTGTTGTACAGGTGAATACTGTCCAAAACTATACGGTCTTATTTTCAGGTGACGAGGAGACTGTTTACATAGTGACAAAAGAGATGGCAGAGAATTTGCACTTCGAACTCCCAAAGGAAGAGTCAGTTGTCAAAACATATACTTTGCAGCCTCCAGATGATGGCAAGTAAAACCAAAAGCATATGATTGAAACCTTGTATATACTAATAGAAAAAAACAATATTTTTGTGATGAAAGTGAAGAGCGAAGTTGAAACTTAAAACGAACAAAAATTATCACCCCTTAACCGATGCCGTATACTTACTTGTAAAATTGACTAGCGCTTTACTGCAAGAATAAAACAGAACAATAAAAAGGCGAATTATGCGTTGGAAACTAGGTTTGCTGTATGCACATGGTTATCTAATTGAAAAAAAATGTGTTTTTTTTTTTATAAAAGTTTAAAACAATACCAAGTAACTAATAGAAAATTCACCTTTGAACTGTTTTGTCCCATGCTTTCAGTATATCGCTGGCGAATCTACCAAATAAATATGCCCCATGGGCTCAGGGGTGATAATTGATGAGAGCGACTGGCAATTGTTTAATAATAGCAACTGTATTTTTCAAGGAGCGAGATAATAGCATATAAGCTGTTTTAGTGCTTTCAGTAAAGCACTAAAACAGCTTAATTTTACAGCAATTTTACATGTAAGTATACGGCATGGTTTGAGGGGTGATAATTTTTGTTCCTTTTAAGTTTCAACTTCGCTCCTCACTTTCATCACAAAAACATTGTTTTTTTCTATTAATTTTTGCTCTTTTTTTTTACTTCACGGAGAAAGCGACTGAGAAATTATATGTCTTTTCTTCTATAATAATGTAAAGAGAACAAATAGAAAATGTAGCAGGTGAAAAAAAAAATTGCGCACAATTTTCACTTATGCTTCATGTTTGCAAAATATTTACCAAGATATGCTAGCTGAAAACGGAGACAGAAAGAAGGGATCATAACAACTTTCAAATTGAAATAAATCCTAATTGTGTATCTGTAACAATCTTCTCTCTGCGCAAACTTGACTGACTAAATGATAAAGCTTGACAAACCGAAATACAAAAAAAAAGTTCCACCACCTGGGTCTGAACCAAGGATCTTTAGCATTTGAGACCAATGCTTTATCCACTGAGTCATGGCAGGTTGGGTGATCTGAGTAGTATAACATTTCTCTGTTAGATGTAATTTCGTTGCATCTGGCACCATGCCTAAGTGACCAACCGGGTTCATATTCATACAATACAGTTCCCTTAACAAGACCTCTTTTGAGACGGTCTAACCAGTTTCGTAGACCCATCCATACCGGAGATGGTACAAAAATTTGCCGTGTTTGGTGTCATATGGCACTTTAATGTGGCGCAATCAGTCTCAATTTATGAAAAGGCACTAGATGTAAGCATAAGCTTTCGAATGAGCCGTTAAACGACTCTCTGCGACGATCCAGTTATCAGCTAGCGCTGGCGAAAAAAAAGGGGGACATTGAAACAGATTTTGTCGATATAAGGGGTTTCGTTAGTTTTCGCGATGGGGGGATGTAAACCTCCGGTTCAAGATTTTTGACCATGGCGATTTCAATGGTAATGAATAACAATTACCATTCCTGAATCGGTATCAAAAATTTTTTTTTTCACACTAACTAGTATTTTTAAAAATACATTTTTTAACTTTCGGTTAATATGGGCCAAGCTTTGCTCTACGAGATCATCACTAGATTAACATCAGCGAAAATCTCGTGATTATATTTATTTTTTCCAATACAGTTTAACCATATCTTCATCAGCGTGGCTTGCCAAATGTAGGCTGACCTTCACTTCAATAGTATATTTAAAAAATCAGAACAGAAAAAAAGAAATCTCATTTCTTAACCTGCGGCCTTCAGAGTTTGCCTGAGGTTGACTAAAGTAGAAGCTCATAGGCCCATCATTTTCATTCCAGTTTTCTTCGCACCATTCTTCAAGTTCATCTTCATTAGCCATACAGATGTTGTGTAGTACACAACAGCTGTTCTACACACGAGAGTTTCCTCCATCTGCCTTTTAGTAGGCCAAAAGTATGTTCAATACAAATCCTACCACAGGAATGCTTGACATTAAAGTTTTTTTGTCTTCTTGTCAGATTCCCAATCCCTTTGTATGGAGTCAGGACTTCACTAGTAAGAGGATAGGCAGAATCCGCCAAGATTCGTTTGTCCCTTGGGATTAGCTGAGCTGGGTTTCCCAAAATGACTTGTCCTAAAAAACTGTTCCTGAAAACTCTCACATCATGGCAGGACCCTGGATATCCACACATGATATTTGTAAACATTTTGCAGGCATTGCAAGTGCCTTGTAGTAACATACTATGGTAACCTTTTCGGTTAGTATAGGCTTTCTGCTGTGAGAGATCACCACAGAGGATGCAAATATGGTAACCATCAACAGCACCTATCACACCAGGTATAGAACACTGATCAAAAAACTCTTTCTGTCTTCATCAGATCATTGTGGGTTTTTGGCCACAGAATCACTTTGGATGTCGTTGAAGTGAGTATCCTGCAGATTAAATGCACATATTTATGAACTGTGGATTTAGCTACCAAATATTACCCCCACACCTCTCATTGATGCAGAGTTTCCAAGTTACCACAATGTAATCAAAAGTGCTTTTTTGAAGCTCACTGGGTTTTTAGATGATTTTCCATAAGAAGTAAGGGACTCGTATGGGAACAGACTTTTTGTCAAGTCTTCTTCTAATAAGATATTCTTCAGTATCTGGAAAGACTTCCTGCTAAGACGAAAATGCTCTCTGAATCTTTGGTCAGTCATATGAGGAACAGTTTGTTCAGCAAAGCCACTGAGTTGTACATGTTTCTGAAACAGAAAATATAAGGTAAGAAGCAGTGGCGTATTTAGGATTTTGGTTTGGAGGCGGGGGGGGGGGGAACCAGCTCAAAGCTACCGGAAGTTCAGAAATTTACTAGCAACCCAGTCTGTTACTGTCACAGTGCCCTTTGCTTACGAGGGTTCATGTGTAAGCTGTTTACTGAGCTTATTTTTTACTAGGCTACTACAAAAAAAAAAAAATGGGTTGAGCTGGACTTGACAAAACTCTTGACTATACAACAGCAATAAAGAACTCAAGAAAAGTAATCACGCTATCATGCCTTTCAACAGTGTCGGAATAACAAAGCAACTTTTGTTTTTTGTGTGCAGCAGAAGCTAAAGACTCAGTTCGTTTGGGAGAAGAGGAAAAAAAAGACAACTACTTCTTGCAAATACCCTTACAGCATTTGGATTACGTCCAGTTTGGAGGCCTTCACCAGGGCATGGTTTAAACAATGGAAATGGAATGCATGTAAATGCAAGTGGATACTGCTTTTCTATCTAGATTCTTCTGTGACTTGATTGATCACCAATATTTTTGTCATATTCAACAAAGATTTTATGACACATACCATATATTGTTGATCAAAAGGAGCAACAAATCTCTTGTCTTTTGTCAGTTTGAGCAAGGAAATAAGAAAATTTTTAATTCTTTCTGAACATTTTTAAACTATAAAAGAAAGTTGTTGTTTTGATAAGGTTAGAATTTACCAGTATACTATTGAATTAGAAGTGAAAAAACGTATTTAAACCATTTTTGAGGTTTCATTGTTGGCCAACAATGTTCTCAACCATTGAGGGGGCAAACTTCCAAAATTATTGCTGCATCGCGGTGCAAAATTGGACAAATTTTCTTATATTTACGACTTAGAAATAGTGGCAGATTTAGGATTTCGAGAAGGGGGGGGGGGTTAACATATAAAAGTACATTGTTTGTCTTGAATATTTCTAGTTGTAGCCAAGGGTGTCACTACTCCTTTTCCTTTGGGAGGACTACAAAAATGTGCAGAAAAAAATATAAAATATGCAAACTAAATTCTATAATAAAGTTTGAAGTGGTGAAAATTTCTATTACAGGGTTAGTGAATAGTCTGAGAAAATAATTTCTGCCGCAAAGCGGCAGAAATTTTAGAAATATATTGCTAAAAAGTATAATATTCCTTATAGTAGCATCTCTTAAACACTTATTTTAGAGAAGCTAAAACATGAAGCAAATATTGTGCAGTGAAGGGTCTAAAATTTTTACAAGTTCACAATTAAGAAATTTAATTTTTCTTTATTTGCTTATAAAATAAAATGAGTGAATGGCCTAGATGAGGTTTGAAGCCACATTGACCATACATGACAAGGACAAAGAAAAAAAGATACTTTCAAATATCTCTCGTGTTACATCTTAGAGAGATATAGGATACAACACTGATCTGTAAAAATCCCCAAAATCTTGTTTTCTTTGTTCTTGAATGGCCTAGAACAGCACCTTCTGGCACAAAGCGCCATAAAACTCTGAGAAATGCACTGAGACTTGTATTTTTCTTTGGATTTGCCTCTAACACACAATTGTTAGGAAAAAATTAATCCTAAAGAGCTGTATTATGCTTCAAAATGGCAAAAAAATTTAAATTTAGCATTAAGAAGTGCCTATTTCTCTTGCATTTTTCTTCAATCATACCATTGTTTGAATAACTAAGATGACTTCTGAACATAGGGTGGTGGGCAGTGGCATATTTAGGGGGGGGCCTGGGGGTCCGGCCCCCCTGAAATTTTCAAAATGATGATTCTTAACAGGAAAAAATATAAGAAATAAGACAAATTGACAACATCAGTGGACATCTTTTCACTGGTTAGGTCAGTAATAGGCATCAGAAGCACTTTTCAGCCATATATGTTTATCATTACAAGATTGAAGGTGTTTTCTATACATCATTTGTAACAACATTGACGTCAGGGTTGGATTTTTGTCTGGCTGGGGGTGTTTAAAGTGGGAAAAAAACTGTAAACAAACCGCTAAAAAAGTGCTAAAATTTTCTTTGGCCTTGTAGCCAGATACAGGGGGCCCACACAATCAGTAGGACATTCCTCTTAGCGCTCCCCTTGGCCTTTTTAGAGGAAATGGGGTTTTTAACAGGAACAAACCCTTGCAAAAAACAGAAAGAGAATTTAAGTTAAGACTCTTTTCACTTCTTAGATGTAAAAACTCAATAACAGAAATCAGAAACACTTCAAATCACAAAGATATAACAGTGCTTGCTGGACCTCATCTATTTGAATACTTGGATCAAACTCATGCCTGGCTAGCAATAGTTTCTGTAGTGTTAAAATGATCAATGAATTTGAAAAAAGCTCTAAAAAATTTTCGGCCTCACACCCAAATAAGGGGCCTTTTTTCCGAAAATTTTTGTTGACAGCCCCCCCCCCCCAAACTGAAATCCTAAATACGCCACTGGTGGTGGGCAAATCCAGGTCTGGGGGGAATCCATGGCTGGGGGTGGCTGCCCCACCTGCCCCTTAGCAATTCACGTGCCTGCTAACCTGGCCAAACATAGCGTAATGCAATGACATATGCTGAAAGCTAGAGCACAGGAATGGAATGACCCACTAATGACCTAGATGGGGAGCCGTTTTTGAGAAAAATATAATATTCTACCTCTGGTTTTCTGATCAAGGTTCTCTGGTTTTCTTCATCATCTTCTGATCCTGAGTCATAGGTTAGCATCATCTTGAGCTGCCTGTTCTCCAGAAATTCGTCCAAAATATCGTTTTGTTCTTCAGTATTTTTGAAGAAGAAAGTGCTTACCATTAAGGCTGCAGTCAGCGCAGCTTTCTTGTTTCTCTCTGATCTTTTTCTGCTATTTTTCCTACTACCCATGTTTCCACAGTTTTGAATATTTTGCCACTTTTCCTGAAATGCGTTTTTAGACGTTCAACCAGGAACATGGACAGAGAACACGAAAGCGACAAAAACTGCGTTTTTGGGCTAGAACATGGAAACTTGGAACATGAACCATGAAACACGGAACTTCGAAAAAAAACGCAACGTATGTAAACAGGTGATCTTTCTCCTTAAAAAATGAATTATCGGTTTTTCACACTAATTTAAGACGTATATGGCTGTGTAAGTTTGCATTTGACCAATTTAATGAATTAGTTTTCATTTTAGGTGTCCTTGGTACTTTAAGTATAAAATTCGGTAAAATTTTTCTAAACTGGTACAAATTCTGTACATTTGCAATAAAATTTAGCAACTTTTTTTCGATAGCCAGAAATAGGACTCTCATTGTTCATTGTTATAAACATACTGATGTCTTGCGACTTTTCTTTCTCTTCTTTTTGATTTTGAAGGGACTATTTAGGTTATGTGTGAACGTACATTTTGCTTCACTGCAGAACACAACCTACCTTTCAGGGTCATGGAGCATCAGCCAGGCCTCCTGAAAAGTGTGTTTCCTGATTCCATGATTGTATCTAAAATTACCGGCAGTCGTGCTAAAACGCAAAATATTGTTGTGAAAAAATTAGCACCTTCTGCAGATCAGACTCTCTCAAAGGAACTTCAGAGAGGAAAGTTGTCAATCTTGCTCGACGAATCGACGGACACATCTGTTGTTAAATCTATGGCCGTTGTAGCTCGATTTTGGTGTCTTCAGCTGAAATGTGTCTGTCATCGCTTGTTAGGACTTGCCAAGGTGCCATCAGCAACAGCTCAAACAATGAAAGAAGAAGTAGATAAGTTGCTCTGAGTTAGAAATATTCCAAAAGAGAATTGCATAGGGTTAGGATAGGATAATGCCTCTGTGAATATGGGAGAAATAAAAGGGTTGAAGGCTCTGGTGAAAATTGAAAATCCACTTGTTATTTTCGGCTGCGTCTGCCGTAGCCTTGCTCTATGCACATTTAGCGCCTCCAAGGAAATCCCCTAAGAATTTGATGAGTTTGTCCGCGATATATACAACTATATATAGCATCCACAAAACGTATTGCAGCTTACACAGAGTTTCAGGGGATAACGAACACGAAAAATAACAGAATACTCAAAATTTGTGATGGCCATTGGCTATTCCTTGAGTGCGTAGTTCAGCGAGTCTTAGAACAGTGGAGAGCCCTTGAAAGTTTATTTTTACAAGAATTTAAGGCCACAAACTCAGCATCTGCAGAAAAAGTCCTAGAAATGTCTATACCAAACTTTACTTGCAGTTTCTGGGCTATATTTTGCCACAAGTCAGCAAGTTACATGTTTTATTTCAAGTGGAGGGGGTAAGGCTTCAATGCCTTTGCAGAAATATCTCCATATTATTTGAGACCATCATAAAGAATTTCCTACGTCCAGAGGTTGTCGAAAAAACCATTAGGTACGTATGACCCGTCTAAGCCTGAATACTTTTTGCCTCTTGAAAGAATCTATGAATGGGCAAACTTTGAAGCTGAAGTGATAGAAAAAAATATTCCTGTCTAAACATTGCGTGCCTTTAAAATCGTTTGCCTTAACTTTTACGTGAAGTTAGCAAAGGACTTTTATGTTCGCTTCTACTGCAATTCAACCTTTCAGGTTTTGCAGAAAATGAAAGTCATTGATCCAGTTGTGGCTGCTTCTGGAAAAAAAGCCTGGTACCAATACTAGTTATGTTCCCTGACCTTGTCGATCGACAATCTTTAGAAGAGTTAAACTCTCAGTAGTGATCAATCCTTGCTAAGTCCAAGTATAAGTAGGCTCAATACTTTAATAGTCCAGAGCTTTTTTGAGGGAAACTTAATGAGCTTCAAAATGGTCTTGGCTCTGCGAGATATTCAGAGTTTTACACATTCATGCTCTCTATCATGTCCCTTCTACACTCATATGCTTGTGTCGAGTGCATTTTTAGCGCAATCTCAATTGTCAAAACGAAGTCTCGAACCGCCTTGGAGTTGAAACCGTTTACTCCTTGATTGGTGCTAGACAGGAAATATGCGACCACGGTACTTATGTCTCCTGGAACCCTCGGGAAAAACAAAAACGAAGAAGAAAGGGGATTTGATGAAATAAAAGATGCTGAAGAGGAAGAGGTTGAGTATTTGCTTAGAGACTTTAATGATGTAAGGCTCTGAAGTCTTTTGTTGAAATTTTAATTTCTTAACAACTGATTTTCCTAAGAGAATCCTGATCTTTTACCCAATAAAACCAAATTTAGTAGTTCAGCTTTTTAGCTCTTGGTTATGCAGGTGTTCGTTCTAGATCGGCCAACAAGTGTATAAAGAGTACCTATGGCTGCTTTTTAGCTGGAGGAATTGAAAGCAACTGCTACACTAATTCGATGTTTTTTTTAAGCCTTTGCCTCATAAACTATAATATTTATAATATAAAATTTATTTCAGACACTTTTAAAAACTTAAGGGTCTATTTTATTCAACAGTTCCTTCCAATCGGTTCAACTAAATCGCAGCAGTAGTTACTTTTTATATGCTTTCTGGCAGACCTGGAACGAGGTCTAGGGCTTATCAAAAATATATAAGCCTAGATAATGGGCTTTTTTATGGCCGTAATGGAGCCGCACAATCCAATAGAAAAAGTGTTAAGCTGGGACTGCATTTCCCAGAATTTTGGCTTCCAGATTCTGTGTTTACGTTTTCTTCGCATGCGATCTGGAACGTGAAGCCTGACCAAACCCCGGATCAATCTTGAAAAAAGGATCAATTGAGCTTCTAGGAGCTGGATTCTTCTAGGAGCTGAATTGAGCTTCTGGATTCTGGGAGCTTTTGTGGCAAAAAAAAATTAATGGTGGAAGAAACAAAAAAAAATAATAAAAATTAACTTTAATAAACTTGGAAACAAAATGTTTGTAGAAGCTCTAAAGTGCTGGAAAGTGGGAGTGAAAAAACCATCCAAGGACTATTTTTTGGACCGGTTTCACTATCCAAAAAGCCCAGAATCTAAAAATTCCGATTGGTGAGGCCACAACTTTGATTATACAACATAGATTATATGTTTTTGTTCGTAGAGACGATCTGACTATTGATATGATGGAAAAAATGATTAGGGTATTATGTATTATATTGACGGCATCTTTTTCTTTTTATATGTTTTCGATTTTCAAGGAAATAAATTAATAATAACAATGATAAAATAAAAAAAGGGAGGAAAGAGAAAAAAGAAGGGCAAAGGAAGAGCTTGTTTGTTTTTTAGAGAGTACTGTGCGAAGGAAAATGCGCGTACTGTGCGTAGCGCAACACACGCTAAAAATTTTAGTCTCTGGTACATTTTTTTCCGAAAAAGCACATTAAAGCTTTGTTCCATGCAAAATAATATTTTGACGACGACAACGACCTTGTGTCCCGAACTTCCCGAAGAAGAAATAAAAACTTGGAGGATAATTATTGCCCCAGCAAAACTTACCTGGAAATGAACCCGTGTCCACCTTTTCAAGGGTTGAGATTTACACAATCGGGTATGTAATTTTATAAATATGGTGATGTTTTTGTGCCAGGTCTCTTCTTCTGAACTACACTTTATGATATCCAAAGATTCCTTGTAGGCTACCATAGGCTATGATAACCTATGATTCACCTTCACACTGTTTCCAAATATAATGGTTGCTGCTTTGATAATTGCCTCCTTCATGTTTTCTTCCTTTTAATAGGCTAGTGAAGATTGAGGCTTGACTAACTTTGTAAAATTTACTGATTCTGTCTAGCCCAGCTTAATGGTAAATATAGATGAATTGGTAAATTTTAACCAAATCATATTACTGACTTATGAATAAAGTAAACATACCACTTGATGCCTTTTTTTATGCTCTTTCCAAATATAGGCTAATAATCATTGTTGGAAATGTATTTTACCCCCACCCCTATTTATACCAATTCAGGGTATATATTTGCACATTAGGGGGGTGGGTTAAATTTGAATTGGTATACAGGCCTATAGGGGTGGGGGATAAATTCATTTCCAACAAAAGTGATTATTATATTTGTAAAGAGCATAAGAAAAGACATTGAGTGGTATATTCACTTTATAGTTGTAACTCAATAATATGATTTGGTAAATATTTACCAGAAAACAGTTTATATTTGAGTTGCCTAATAAATGAGTTTGAACTGTTATAAATAGGCTAAGTATTTTTGGAATATATTACTCTTGAACAACTTATTTATAAACTAGTGATAAGTTTTTAATGACTTTTCAATAACTTAACCAGTGTTGATAACTTCTTTGTGTGGTTACAAAAATGAAATACCTTTGGGGCCCCTTTAAGGGCTCAAGATGCAATTAGCACCAGAAGCAATTATGAAAGAGCATAAAAAAGGCATCAAATGACATTTTCACTTTCATCCTAGCTAAGTTATAGTGCCACCTAGAAATTTACCTAAATATCTTGATTAACAGAGTATTCAGAAAGCTTAGAAACAATCTTACCTTTATCTTGGATCCAAGTATGGCATTTGTTTCTGTTACAAATTAAATTTTAACATAATCTATCCTTTTCTAACCTTACCCAAATGTATAGGCCATATTTCATATTTCCCACACATTTAGTGATTCTTGATTTGATCACCATTGATTCAGTTTATGGGTAAACTGGTTTTAACAAGATTGACCCTAACACAGGTATTCTAAAACAAGACAAAAAGGTATCATCTTGAGATCTATGAAGGGTTTAAAATTGGGATTTTCAATAGATTCAAGTGTCATATTTGGATTCAGAACAAAATTATAATTCTAGGGTTGAGTTTGTTTCTTAGCTATCTAAATACTTTAGTGATTAAAATATTTACAAGCTTATTTGTGTGATTATTTGCCACTCAAAAGATCAATATAGGCTATCACAATAAGCAGTAGCATTTTAGACAAGCTATTTTTTCTATCTTGGGAAGTAGTTAGGTTAGGAAAATGAAACTTTCAGGGATGGATCTATGGACTAAAGTATTTCTGAGGGGAGGGGGAGTCCCTAAGCAAAAAGTAGTTTGTCTAGAATTTTGCTCAGTATGCATTTAACACTTTCCAAATTTACTTATTGTAATCATCACAAAGTCCATTCTGAGCCCTTAAAGAGACCCTTTTCATGATGTTTCTCCTTTACATTTGGTAAATATTTGGTGATTGATTGCCTCTGAAGGAAACTTGCTAATAAACTGGAAGTTGTAGACTACCTTGTATATTTTTTATTTGAAGCTCAATCCAAATATTGGTAAATTTGTGGTTGACAACAGGGATGCCACCCTGGCCTGGAAGAATTTACTACATATGAGAGGAAAAATTTACTAAATTGCATCTGTTTTTACTAAATGCTTGAAAAATTTTTTTTCACCATCAAGCATTGATTTTTACTATAGGAGGATAATCAATAGGATTTCCACAATCTCTTTTCCTTTTTTCTTCTTTTTTTCTCTTTTCCTCTTTTCTTTTGCTTTCATAGTATGATTGAAAACTCTGGAAACCTATAAGTTCAAAACAATAGTCTGGAATCTTAGATTCTGGAAATCCTGCTGGTGAAGCCTGGCTTTAAATTTATCAATGGTCTTCAGGTCAAAAAATTCAGATATATTGAAAAATTACAAAACAATCAACAAAGAAAAACAGCTACAGCTCATATTCACAAAGCAATTCAGGCAATGGAGTGCTTAGAATCTGAGGTGTGTTTGAAAGTGACAGCTTTTGAAGTTTGTCCCCCAGTTTCTGTTTTTAGGTTTAAAATCTAAACCCTTCAATTGTACATTTTTAAGAGGAAATTTGCCACTTTTAAAACACTAATTGGGCTGGTCTTTAAATAAGGATAAGCTGCATACAAAGATTTCTGACAAATTTTAAAGCAATTAATTTAGGATTTTTTGTGAACTGATTTCTTCTGTATTCTCTCTCATTTGTATTCAAGTAAATCAAAAACCAATACAATCTTTGTCACTTCAAAATGGAAATGACAATCTTGGCTTCCGGTTTAGTTGTAAAAATATGTAAATAAAAAGTGCACCTCAAATTGGACTAGGACTGTCAAGAAAAAGAAAACTTCTATAACATACAATAACTAGTTTAAAAAAAAATAACATTGTGTCAATATTCTTCAGGTCAGGCAAATCATACAAATTGAAAAGTAAGAAGAAAAATATGTAGTCACAATTAAAAGTTGCACTTGAAAGGCTATAATTGTCCTCGGCCTCATTCAAATATAAAGTATCCACTAGTGTCAAATTCTGACTGAAGAGGTCTTCTGACTGAAGGGTTCCATTTCTTGATAGCCTGAGTCAAATTGCTGGGGATGGGTCAATTTGTACTCCACTTGTACGCATCAAGTGGGTCATGTACTCCACTTGATGACCTGAGAACTAGTTTCTTTGTTTTCATCAGGGAACAAAACACTCAAGACATTTAGCCTATTTTGGTTTTTAGTTTTGATGACCTACAAAATCAAGAACTGTCTCTCTGGCTCCAGTGCTTGAATGGGGCAAGCTGCAGAGAGTCAGAAAGAATTTGGGCAAGCATGGAAAAAGTTTGTTTCCAGCAGCATCTTTAAAAAGGGCCAAGGCTAACTAACAAACATAGCAGCTCTTATGAGAGTCTGGGAAAATGTTCTGAAAACAAATTAAGCCAGCATGCCAGTCCTGATTTTAAATAGTTTGCCTTCAAAGCAAGTATCAAGAAGAAGCCAAGAGAAAAGTAGAGATTTTTAAGCACTAGGGTTGACGTGAAATTGCAAAAAATGAGAGCAATAGTAGCCATAATATCTAATGTAGTTGAAATCAGATTTTGTAATGAATGGACCCTAATTTGTTTCTCTGAATTTATGGAAAATAAAAAAAGTTTTGTTTACTGCAAATCATGACTTTTTACTAGATTCTGGAAAATTTACTAGATGCTCTAAATTTACTATATTTTTTTACTAGATCTAGTAAAATCCTACTAACGGTGGCAACTCTGGTTGGCAATGTAATATAACTAGGATGAAAGTGAATACAACACTTAATGCCTTTTTTAAATATTCTTTCATGGCCTAATTCAATAATTGATTTTGCTGGAAATTGCCAAGTTTCTGTAGTCTCAACTCAATGAAGTCTAGTTTTACCTGTGATTGATTGCTGTATATGATACAAAAGTCATTTAGAATGATTTTAAAAAGTGAATAATAATGAGAGTGAACATGAATATCTGATTAATAGAAACATGCTGAATAATATAAAGCAAGAATTCCATTACAACAGTATTTTTTTATGTATTCCTAGGGCTCTATCTGGGATAACGAAGGGGCTCATTTTCATAAAAATGACCAGAGTATCAGCATATTTTTTAGAGATATCTGGCCTTCACTTTTTGTAGAAGAAAACTCAACCATATGCTTTAAGACTTAAAGCACATTGCATTAAGACTTTGAATGGATTGAATACTAAAAAAATAAATTGGATTCTATGTTCTTTTCCTTGTTTCTGCTTTTCAAGTGCAGATGGAAAGCCAATTCTGCTCTATTAAACTGCTAAGAGAAAAAAGTATTATGGCTGCACAAGCAGAATTTAGGATAATGAGAAGTAATGCTTTTAGATCTGTAGGATAGTCTTATCTAAATCCTTATCTCAAGATGTTTGAGGAAATATAGATTACATCAGGTACAATTTTGCATTGTTTGCCTTCTTGGCCACTATGCTTTGAGGGGCTACTTACAAATCAGAAACATCCATTAACTTAGATAATTTTCCTGAGCAAATGGAGAAAATATTTGAATACAATTTCGCTATTCTTGTCAACAAGACCAAAGGTGATTCTTGAAAAAGAACAATCAGCAATCATACCTGCATCAAATAGAAAAAAACGATCAAGCAACCAAATCACTGCTATCACTTGCAAAAATAAAATCCTAAAACCTTATCTACCTTGATTTGTGGAACTATAAAAATATTGCCATGGATTAGATGTTGTTTGTTGCCCAATGTTATGGTGTTATGTTATGCAATGCACAAAGTTATGGTGATGATTTTTGTTACTTATGGGGGATTTAATAGGGTTCAATGAAAGCTTAGGGAGAAGGTGCTTGTGTAGTATGGGGTTCAAGAAAAACTTAGGGAGAAGGCGCCTTGTGCAGTATATATATATACACTGTCATATCAACAGATTAAACTTGGTTTTGACCATGGGTGCCCATAAGCTGAATTTTAAAGTGGAAGCTTACCTGGTCTAATTGGCACTTCCAATGTTGTATAATCAAAATCTCAAAACAAAAATATAAATATATAAGGCAGCATCATTCAGCCAGGAGGGCTGGAGCCCCCCCCCCATATGGGTGCCCATGGTTTTGACTGACTGCCTGACAAAGATGAGCAAACTTTTGGAGTTTTTCCCTGTGATGCCAAGACTTTATGTATTTTCATCTTGCAGCAAGACTTAACATAGACTTTTTGTGGAATCCCAATGCTGGTAGGCAAAAGTCTTTATGATAAAAAGCAGCATCCATATTACCAGTTTTCTGCAGTCCAAGACCAGATTTGATTGTATTATTAGTGTGCTAGCCACAGTGTCAATGTGTAACATGAGTAGGGATCACAACTCCTATGCCTTCTCAAGGTTAGAACATAATTTACATTTTACTGAATTTTTTTTTAATGTTTTCACTTTTATAACTTAAATAAATCAAAAATTATTAAGATTTGAAGGAATAAATATCAGCACCTTTTATCAATAAAATTTACTATAATAACATTACCTACATACCTTTCTTAATAACATGTGCTATATGTAAACAATGAACAAATTGCCTAACCTACAGCCCTTGCCCTGAGGCCGAGGGGGTCATCTTCAAATGCATAATTACTAAATATTTCAATGATGCCAAAAAAATATAGATGTCTCAAAACTTTGTTTAGTTATTTGTTTTGGGATATGATGGACTTGGAGGGGGGCTTGTTGCTCTTAAATCACTTTTGACTCTTAAGGGTGCTATAAGTTCTAATTTCAAATAAAATGAGTCCCATCTGAAGTTTATTTGGCCACACATTCCATTAAATCCTTATATGCCCTCAGGGCATAACTTGCACTCCTTGTCCCACTGCTTTTGGGGGGGGGTATCAAACCTGGAGGCAGGTGTGCAAAAAGTTGCAAAGCTGCTAGTAGTAGAATTCCAAAAGCTGCCAATACTTTAGCTGCACAACTTGTGTTTTGACAGCTTTGCTTTGAGCAAAAAGTATTTTTATACATAAAATTTGCAGAAAAGCAACAAATGTAACTTAGTATAGCTTGAAGTTAGAAATTTCAATAATTTTCTGAATGACAATTAACAATGTAATCTAATTCAATGGCTAGCCATATACTAGCCCTAAATATCATTCTCCATGATTTTATATGTACCATTTTATCTAAAGTGTTGTATCATATTTACTCTAATACTGCTATTGGAGTATAGTATTTAAAGTCTGAAGTATACTGTATATAGCTTACTGCAGTTACTTTATGGATAGAGTTGTGCAGTCCAATGCTACTGTTATTATAAAATTAATGCATTCCCAACTGCATGCTTGATACTCATTGATCACTTTACTACAACTATAAAAACACCATTTGATTTTCTGGGAGAACAATATTGATTAGCTGCCTGGCAGTTGCATGCATTATGAAGCTGTAATATTAGTTTTGCCCTAATCTAATCCCCAAAACAAACAGAGATTTGCTGCTACATTGCAGTTTGGCTGTTTTAGGCTACTAATCTTCCACGTCCCAGCTTTCCCGTTACCAGCTTTAACTGTATATACACCTTGATATCCATCAGCCCTTTTAAGATCCTTTCAACTGACAAATAAGCAGTATTGAGAGAATTTGGCTATTTGTGCGAGATTTGGACGAATATTCACTTTTTGTTGAAGATAAGTGGAGTAAGCAAAAACTTGTCCACAAGGATGAAGGATGACAATGACTTAACAGTAATTTTCATATAGTGATATTGAAACTCAATGAGCTTTTAGTTTGAACAAGTTTTAAAAAGCAGCAGCATGAGAAGAGATACATCTCTTCTTGCAAAAGAGAAGAGATACATACATTCTCGTGAGAAAAGATATTTCAGAAGAGAGGTATCACCTGGTTAAAAAAAAAGAATATCAAAAACGAAAACAGCTCTTTTTTGTTTTTTAGTTACTCTTTTTTAGACTTTTAGTTCCTGCTGCTTACAGTTGAGTTACTTACTGTTCATTACTGCAAATTGTTTGATCAATCTTCAAACACAGATATCAGGTAGCAGAGTAAGAAATAGAGCAACTGTTTGTGAAAAAAGAAGTCTGAATATAATATAAAACTTCACAAGAAAACAATCTGGAAATAATAAACAAATTTTTATTTTTGGCTATAATATACAATTTTTTGTGAATCACGTTTTGGGGTCGCATCTGTTTTTATCAACTATTCCCCAAATTTGAATATAATATATATCTTACTTTTGTCTTATTAAAAGGACAGAAGGGAGGGCTGCAATTTTTATGGTAAGAAGATTATATTTGGGAAAAGTTTTGAATGGCAAACGAATCCAATTCTACCTCATCAGATAAAAACAATTATACAAGGGTTCTATGAGCCGAATTCAAGTTTACAGAGAAGAGACTGAAGAATGTCTTGTTGAGTTTGAAGTAAACAAGACTGCATCCTGTCTCTGACTCTGTTTAACTACTGTATTGATTGGGTGCTTGAAAATGCACCATCTTCTCATCTGGGAGTCCAGATTGGACATAATCTTTCACTTGGAGATCTGGAATATGCTGATAATGTCACAATCTTCTTGGACCCAGAGAAAGCACAAAACTATGCTCAACAAGCTAGTTTCTTGGGCAGATTGTATTGGCTTGAAAGTCAGTACAGGGAAGACAAAATTTATGGCAATAAATCACACTGATCTTATTTCGTTAACTGTAAATCAAGTACAGCTGGATCAGGTCAACAGCTTCACATACCTTGGCTCCCACCTTTTTACTGATGGATCTTCTGACACAAATATTCAACAGCAATTACAGAAAGCACAGACGATCTTTGCTTCTCTTAGAAAACCATATTGGATACCTGCGTGAAATAAGTGTAAGAACTAAAGTTCGAGTCTATCTGGCTTTGGTTTGAACAATCCTTCTTTATAGATGCAAAACTTGGGCGGTAAAGCAACTACATGAAAATACACTGAAGTTGTTTGAGCATACCTGTCTGCATAGCATCCTCAGGTTAAATCTGAATGATCGCATATCAAACGCGGATATACAACAAATCTGTGGTATCGAGAGATGCGTTGCCATCACGATCAAGGAGTATCAACAGATTGGTTGGGCCATGTCTTACAGAGGCCAACAGAGTACTTGCCTCGCCGAATCCGTCTAGCTGATCCACTTAGATCATGGAAGAGACGGCAAGGAGGACAGCGGAATAGCTGGTGGAACTTTGTTAAATCAGACCTTGAACCTATTGGGGGATTCAGAAAGTTTGGTCACAGATGGACAACTCAGTGGCTCCCATTTGCAAAGCAGCTGGTAGAAGACCGCACTACGTGACTCAAACAGGTCTTGAAGATCCTTGATACCAGTCAAGGTGGAAACGTCTGATTCCCAACACAAGTACAAAGTTAAGTAGTAAGGCTTAGCCTTTATACAGGGTCAATAATTGCTCAAGCATGAAAAGTTGCAGGGGTATTTAGAAAATTTCCAATGCCTTAATTTAAGCAGAATTATCATTTTCGTAAAATTTCAATAACTTGCTTGACAACTTTCCAAGACTGCAAAAAGATCCTAGCCTGCAGTTGAACCACTTAATCAAGCACGGACGCCCGCCAAAAATATCGCAGTTAGGGGGGGCACCAGAGTAGTAATGGTAAGGGAGGGATGAGGAGGAGAATATATTTGAAAATAGGTTATATGCAAAATAAAATTCTCAAGGAAAAAAGAGAAGTACTTGTTTTTTATATACCAAATGAAGCGAAATTCAACAGATTTTCAAATGGTGAAGATTCGTGTCAAAAAGGTCAATTCCTTTAATCAGTACTTATTTATTATACCACCAGCATTCAAGAAGTGACCCAATGTACAAATATATAGACCAAATTATCATGCCCAATGGACGTGCAGGAGGGGGGGGGGGGGGGGGGGGGGCCGGGGGGGGGCACCCCCCCCCCCCCCCCCCCTAGAAATTCAAATTTACACTAGATATGGCTGAAAAAGTAGAAGGTTGAAAAAGCAGTTGGAAAAGGGTAGATGGCTAAAAAAGCAGTTGATAAAAGGTAGATGGTTGAAAAAGCTGGAATGACAGAATAAAAGTCAAACAAGAAGCAATTATCCAAAGGTTAGCTCTAATGCAAGAAGATTAATACTGAAGCTTATTGATACTTTTTGATTTTTGGTGATTGCTTATTAATAAAGATTTCATAGGTACGATAGAACTTGCTGGTAACGTAAGGTTTTGTGAACTGCCAGTATAACTTCAGCTCTCCCTCCTTCGCCCTTCATCACAAAATCGGTGCCCCCCCCACCTAGACAAGAAGCTACGTACGCCCATGCACATTATATAATTCCAGTGTATTCTGTCAGCCGCCACTTGTTTCCCAGTGAGCGTAAGCTAATTGTTTCTTAATACAGACAGATAAAACCGTCTTGTTCTTGAGTTTTACACAGCATAAACTTGAGTGTTGGCGGTATATTACATAAGTACCCTTTAATCTATCACTCATTCAATTATTATGTATTTATGATTAATATATTATTCCCAAAACCTAGAGTAAATGAAAACAAGGCTCAAACTAAATTGCAGAAAATAAGAGAAAAAGGTATCATCTTAAAGGATTAATTTAATTTCTGAGTAAAACGACGGTTATAATTGGAAAGAGCATAAAAAAAAGGTTTCGGTAAAATTCCAGTTTAGCTACATTTTGCTATCTTTGAAAGGGCTTACGTTAGGAAAACCAAACTTTCAGTAATGAGTTCAGGGCTAAAAATATACTCTGGGAAGGTATTGCCAAGCTTCCATGTTAACCCTCTTCTGTTTTCTAAGTCTTAGGAATGTGCCTACTTGGCAGGTCTATACATATTGAAATTTTAACAAAACAATATTTTACCTAAATTTTCAGTTATCAGTTATGTTTTCTCTGGTTTTAGTTCTGAAAATGAAATTCCTGTTATTTGAGTAGAATTTTAAGCCATACCAAGGGTCTTTTCTAAACTTAGGAAATGTATTTGAAAATCTTTATAACCTCATAAATTGGGGTGAAGCTGAAAACTGTTTTGTTGTACTTCATTTAAGAAGATCTATTTTGCAATCATCACCATTAGAAGGCTAAAAACATACTCTGGGAAGGTATTGCCAAGCTTCCATGTTAACCCTCTTCTGATTTCTAAGTCTTAGAAATGTGCCTACTTGACAGGTCTATATATATTGAAATTTTAACAAAACAATATTTTAGCTAAATTTTCAGTTATCAGTTATATTTTCTCTGGTTTTTGTTCTGAAAATGAAATTCCTGTTATTTGAGTAGAGTTTTAAGCCATATCAAGGGTCTTTTCTAAACTTAGGAAATGTATTTGCAGATCTTTATAACCTCATAAACTGGGGTGAAGCTGAAAACTGTTTTGTTGTACTTCATTTAAGAAGATCTATTTTGCAAGGTTGCACTTTTATAACACAAGGATTTGTAAAGGTCATCAAAGGCCAGGGCCATCTAGAGGGAGAAGGAGGGGAGGTAGATACTTAAAAATACCTTTCCAGGACATACTTTAGACTGTAGACCCATCCCTGAAAGTTTCATTTTCTTAACCTCACCCGTTTCCAAAACAGCAAAAAGTAGCTCAACTAGAATTTCCCGTATGCTCATCTAGTTATAACTCAATAATGAAAATACTGACAAATTTATTACGAAATCCCCCCTCCCCCTATCTCTGCATAGGTACCATACTTTCCCTTTTTCATTTTATAATAATTTTTCTATCTAACTCTTATGTTTTCAGATCTTTGAGAAATAAACAGAATAGCAAAAGAAAACAAAATTTAAACTCACAGTCCAGCTGTCTAAAATAACCCTCTTTGCATTGATTTTCAAATTTACACAGAAAGTAAACGTGTTCAAATGAAATTCTTTACCAGGAGTCACAAGAGAATCTTTGATGAAATGGTATAATGCTTATAAACATTATGCTTTTACTAGCATAGGAATGGTATAATGCTTATTAACATTATGCTTCTACTAGCATAGGAAGAAAGGTCAGTAATTCAATGATCTATGTCTGGTTTTCATGTGTAGTAAGTCTGGTTTTTCATGTGTAGTAAATAATTGGCCATGCATGGTAGTGTTGATTGCAACTGGTGAATCATAAGGAGTTGTGCCAGCTGACTAAGACTGTCTACAAATATATCCCTGCACTGCAATGATCCCACATAGGAATCATCACCATTTTTGATGTCTTTGTCATTAGGTTCCCAGTAGTCTGCAATGATTTCTCAAAGTTTCTTCAACTATGAGTAAATTAAACTGGATGTGATATGTTTGAATCTCCAGGCTTCAACATGTCTTTAGAATTATGGTAAGGACTGCTACAGTCCGGCACAACTCCTTATGACTCACCAGTTGCAATCAACACTACCATGCATGGCCAATCATATACAAAAGAAAGCACTACTTCTTGATGTGTTTCTTAGAAGTTGCAGGAGAGTTTAATACCAGCAGAGTATCATTACAATAAATTAGCCAAAGCCTTACCTCCTCTTAAAGTAGGGAATTACATATGCGTTTTTAGGTCTCCATAGGTGCTTGGAATTCAGCAATAGTTGTTGCTTGTTCAGGCCAGTTCAGATCATATAGTGTGGAAAGAGAAGAAGATCGGTGAATAGAAGGAACAGAAAGTACATTTCATGTTTTTCACAATACAGCCAAAATGATTTGTAATGCACAGCCAGGTAAGCTTACTCACACAACAAATAACCTAAAAGGCTCACTAGAACAGATTCAATGTCTTTAGCAGAGTCACATGATGAACGTTACAGCTCTTCCTTATCTCAAACACCAGTAGTAACAAATATAACGCCCTACAAAGTTTCAGGGTCCTTTTGAGACCCCCAAACGGGACCTTGCACTGCACAAATTCTACAAATAGTAGGTTTCCTGAGCCAATCGGAACACAGATTAAAATGGCTGTCAAGTCACCTAAAATGATCAGTTTACAGGCAGAGGTGGTGTGAGAGGAGGACAGAATTTTTTCATTAAAGAAGCAAGCCTGGCACCTTCTTACCTTTATGAAGGTAGTTGATATACAAAAAAGTGAGTAGTAACGAATACCAGAAGCAAGCCCCTCTCCTTCTTACATACACTTTTACAAATGTAAGCTGTAAAAGGCAGTAGCATTCAAGGCAGCTCATACTTGTTTCCGAGATTGCTTAGTGTTCATATAAAAAATGTGGGTTGCAAATGTGGGTTGCATGAACCTGTTTCTTTAGTATTGGATTGGCGGCAAAGGCAAGAGATCCCCAGGAAATTGCCACAAGGTATAGGGTAGTCAATGAAGTGGAATGCAGGTTACAAGACCAGGGAATTCAGACTTGAAGCAAGATATAGTCATCAGATTCTCTTAAGGTTTTATAACTTAGTCATGGAGGTACGGTACAAAGAAATTTATTTTAACCCGCATTTTTTCGGATTAGGTGAATTCTTAGGCAGTTTAAAGTCTCATTGTCAATCAGTTGGATTAAAGAAACTGATCGTGAGAAATTAAGCTTCAGATCTCGTTCTTATTTGTCTGAGATCTGGTCATGATGATGAAGCTGCGAAGGAATGGTTTATCCTGAGAACTCTAGCTTAGAAGGAAGGAGGAATTCCGATAAGAATTGATACTAATTTAGTTTTCCAAATAAAAAAAATGCTAAAAATTGAACAAACGCCAATCAATCGGCACCGTGCCTTCGCCGAATTTTAATTCAGCGTGGCTTGGGGAACTACTGAAGATACAGGCTTATTTAGCCTACAGAAATAGCTTATATAAATTACGTACATATCCACGAAATTAAAAACAATCACCTTAATTGATTTGAAATTTTTGCAAACCTAACCAGAATCTAAGACTAACACATTTGAACAATTATGGCGTCGAAAGTGCCGAATACACATTGAAACTTTGGAGATTTGCTTTCACATTTTGGAGATTTGTCCTGAGGTGAATTATATTGAGATTCAATACGTCAGTATGAAAAATTCACAAGACTTAATGATATTAGTTTATATCTTATCGCTGATTGTCTTCAATGTGTACTGAATATCAAAATTTTTGTTATGTGGCAATTATTGAGTTACTTTAAATTATTTGATTAAAAAGTTGTATTATGGTCTTATGTATTTCCAGATTTAATTTAGACATAATGTGTATTAATTATCGGAGATAATGACATTTCAGCATGAAAGTAATCAATTTCTGGATTCATATTGGAGGGGGGAGTAGCGCTGCCACCACTTATTGGAGGTTTATCGTGCGGGGGTCACCACTTTTAAAGGGAAAAATGGCGCAAAGAGTTGCTATGCCACTTACTGGAGGGGGAAGATCCCTCTTTGGCCCCAAATTAGTGGGATTTCCGGGGTTACTCCAACGGTTCCGTATATACCAACGTGATCGGATGGTCTATGGCCACATTTAAAGCCAAAGTTTACCGATAAGATTTCTAACTAACTCTTTTAGATTCGACCTAAGCTGAAAAGTTAAGAGAGTACATAGAAAAATCTTACTGTATTAACAATCACGCGGTATAAAAAGAACTAACTAAAAAATGGACTCTTCCTCCCAGCCCGCTAGCCGCGTGCCGCGGTGGGGGTTACGAGGGTGGTAATGAATCTTTCCAGCTAATCCTTGGACTTACTAATCTACTAGCCGACCTCCCTAACTGCGCAATTCTTTCCCTCGTGGTCTATTAAGCACGTACGCAGTTACGAGGACCCAAAATGGCGTCAAAAAATAATAGGAAAATTAATATTTATTACTTAATGAAGGAAAATAATTAAGGGGCCAAAAGAAATGAATCTGGGAGGGAAATTTATCTAAAAAAACTGGGACCAAGGGTTCCAACACCTCCCTCCTAATATAAATGGCCCACATCCCCGTTGGATTGGCTGGAAATTCAGACACAAAATCAAATTAAAATAAACACTAAATTTTTCTTCCTCTTGCTCCGCTCTTCCTGTTTACTTCCTTCTTATAGCTCCTGCCGTGCGAGGGTTTCTGCCTTGCCGAGTAGTGTGGGGTACTATGAAGTTTTCCTCGTTTTTCAGTAGCCTCTCTTCCTCCTCCGTTGGAAATAATTGCAGGATGTCGTTCTCGGGACTCGTAGAAATTTATTGTGCTCAGCACAATCAAAAACAAAAATTTTCTTGCTCTCACGAATTTACATTTGAGAGGAGCAGAGAATCAATTTCTGGCACATATGATGATGTGCCAGACATCGTGAAAACTTGGCTGCACTAGCCTCTTAATTTCCATCTGTAGAAACAACCCCAAATCTCGATAAAAAAAAGTAAATTGCCCCCTGGCATAATTTCAAATAATTTAAGGCCGAAAATGCAAAGGCCTGTGAAAACGATAAGGGTTCAGGAAAATGAAGTAAAAATCTGAGCGAACCATCAATCGCTTTTTTCTGGTTTCCCTCCCCTGGGATAATTAACTGAAGAATATACGTTGATGCTAATTGAAAATGAAATTTGGATACATCTCCCACTGAATACAATTTGCCGGAAATACTTGTCGACTCCCATGAAGAATAACAGCTACGAATAGGGTTGCTGGACAACGGTTTGGGTGAAGTATGAAGTGACTGGGAGAGAGTATCCACCAAGGACTCCAGATCAGAAAGGCAAAATCTCGGTAAAGGGATCACAACTTGTCCGCCAGTTGTACATTGAGGAAAATGGCTACCTTTTGCGACTTCCCGCAAAGGATCTTCCCCAAGGGATTCCTCCCCCTCATAAAGGATCGACATATCTTTTGAATTGATAATACTAATCTCAGATTCATTTCCAAATTTTTCCAATCCAACTCGACATTTAATATCTCCCAACTTTCCCTCAACCCGTTGTAGGTCATTCATCTCTCTTTTGTAACCATCTTCTTTTATTCCCCATGGGTCTTTGACCTTCCCCCCCCCCCCCTTATTATCCATGTTTTCAAGGCACAGCCCATCCAACATTTTTTTGTTTTTCGCCACTGCAGGCTGAATCTCCAAATTTTGTCTCTTCTTTGCATTCCTCTTTTCGTCTCTACTTTTCTCCATTCTGTCATTCGCGCAAAATAATAAATCACCGTTATATCTAATTTGGACTCCACTATAGTGTCCACTATCTTTGACTGGATAATTTCATTGTAGCTCCGTTTAATATCTCGTTTCTCTCTTTTAGTCTTTTTTATTCATACCGCGGAAACAAATATTTCATCATCAAATGGGAATTGAACTCTGACATTTGGTTTTTCATATTCTACTAAAATCTCTCGGACTTTCCGAGGAAGAACACGTACAATAAATTTCGTCTCATTTCTCTCTGGTACACTCAGCGTTTCATTTTGGCCTGTACTTGTTAGCGTCTCATATTCATTAGAAGTGTTCTCAAGTTTTCTATTATTTGCAAATTTTCCTGAAAAATCAATTTCGCTCGTCTTATTTTCAATATTATGTGGTCTTATTACTTCTGCATCCCATTTTTGTGGATTATCAGCATTTTGAAGACGCGTATCATGTATTTCGTTTTTCCGAAAGGGTGGCACAGCCTTCCCATTTGTTTTATGGGCCGGTTCACCTTCCCGCCTTGTCAACGAAGTAGCATATTTTTCCGTCGTAGTGTAATTTTGTAATTTTTCCTCTGTTAAAGAAGTCGCTTCTAACGATAGGAGATTTCCGATATCTCTAAAGTCTCCTCCTACTAAAACATCTACTGCTAGCGTAGGTACTAAGCCTACTTTCATCGTTTTTCTCTGGACCGTACCGTCCTTCTTTGCAATTTCTATTCTTACCCAAGCAGACGGGCATGGGTGCTTGTCTCCATAATAACATAATGTTGTAATTTTATTTTATGGTTTATCTCCGTTCTATTAATTAGGCCAGTTCGCGCATAGGTTTGGTCACTGCAGGAATCAATTGCCATTTCGACTAATTCCCCGTTCAACTTTCCGTATATTTTGTGCGACTCTGCAAATGCGTAATTTTTTTCCTTATTATGGGTCATGGCCCAGGCTGTCGTTTTATGTGGTTTTTGGTCATGTTTACTGGGGCAGTTTCTTGCAAAATGCTCCGTGGTACCACAGTTATAGCAAGTTAGTTCTCCTTGCGCTGTGCTATAGTGCCTATTTTTGTTATATTCTCTATATTGAAATATGTCTGTCTCCTCAAATTCCTCTTTTATTTCGGTCCACCTATTTGCCATTTCCGCCATTTCTTCGCTTGTTTTTGGGTTCTTTTCTTTCAAATATATTATCAATTCTCTGTGGGTATTTTCTAAAAATTGTTCCATTACTGTTTTATTTACCACTTCCGTCAATTTTTCTTTTATCTCTTCCGGGTCTTCATACATTCTATAATTTTCTAACTCTAGCCATTTTAAACACATATCTTTCAATTTGTACCCGAATTCTTTATATGTTTCGTTGTCTCGTTTTCTTTCGCTTCTAAACCTTCTTTGAAAGTGCTCGGGGGAGAGTTGAAGTTTTTCAAAAATTGCTTGTTTTAGTCTTTCAAAATCTTTTGAGTATTCCATTGGTAATGCTTTATATGCAAGTTGTGCTTTGTAGTTAAGGAGGGGCTGTATTCTTGTCACCCAATTTTCTCTCGGTAATCCGCTTAATTCCGCCGTTTTTTCAAAATTGTATATGTATAAATGTACATCTTCATTTTCTTTCATTGGTTGAAGGTTTACTGCCTGCATTATCTCTATTGTAGACGATTTCTGAGGCTCTTGGTAATTTCTCCCTGCAATCATTTCCATTATGTATTTTCTTTCCTCTCTGTCTGCCTCCTCCTTTTTTTCTCTGGCTATCCTATCAGCCTATTCCTTTTTTTCTCTGGCTATCTCTTTGTCTCTCATGAATTTAATATTTGTTGCGTTGTATCTACTTGAGTACTCCTTTGCAAGCTCCTACTGGAAATTGAGCTTCTACTACTCCTGCTACTTGGCCTACTCTGAATCTCACTGTCTTTATATTCTCTTAATTCGTTTTCTGACTCTGTTCGTTCTTTATCCGTATTTTCTTTTACTTGTAACTCCCCTTCATTTGGCACAGCCTCTGAGGCGTTAGTTCGTTTTGTTTTTTCACCTATCCTTCCTAAGTTTTTTTCGTACCCCCTCATTTTACCGCGTATACTTCTTTCCGATTATGTTATCTGTTATTCAATCAGTCAATCTTGATAAACTCAAAACTGTCACGCAAAAATTATGGTACGCAATTACTATTGTGAATTGCCAGCTCCGTGTAATGAGATTCAACAATTTTTCAAATAACCGGAATGTCTAGACTTCATTAGGGAATAACAGCTTCTTTTACAACAAGCAGTTTTACGCGAGTGAATTATATCTCCGAAAAACGAATTAACAGGGGTTAGACAAGAAAATAATCAGAAAAACCGCGCGAATATTCCACTAGTGAATTAGCTGGACTAAACTCAAACAGGGGAACTACCCTGTAAAGCAAATCACGTATCCTCCCTGGATACTCGTATTCCAAATATAATCTCCTCCTGGGCAGATTACTCAATAGGACAGGTGCCTCCCACCTTCCTTGTCCAATATGCGCAAAACTGACAAATTCTCCTAATTTGCCGTCCTCAATGCTCTTATAACCTTCGTCACTGAAGATTATATCTAAGTTCGCCACTTCACTCAAATAATAACCCAACTTCCAACGTTTTCTTATCTGTCCTTAAACCCTGTAATACTTTTAAATACGGAGATTCCCCCACTGTAAATTCAACTCATTAATTTCACGTTATTCTTTTTTATTTTTGTCTAACAAGGCACACAGCCCATTATAGACTTTTATAATTCTATTAATTAAATGCGTAATTTTGTCTTTTGATATGTCACCACAATAGGCTACTTTCTAGGCCAAATTAATCGTCTCTTCGAAAACGTGGAATTCTTTTATTATCAACGCTGTTAATAATTCCTCTTCTTGCTGCCACCACTTATTGGAGGGGGGAGTAGCGCTGCCACCACTTATTGGAGGTTTATCGTGCGGGGGTCACCACTTTTAAAGGCAAAAATGGCGCAAACAGTTGCTATGCCACTTACTGGAGGGGGAAGATCCCTCTTTGGCCCCAAATTAGTGGGATTTCCGCGGTTACTCCAACGGTTCCGTATATACCAACGTGATCGGATGGTCTATGGCCACATTTAAAGCCAAAGTTTACCGATAAGATTTCTAACTAACTCTTTTAGATTCGACCTAAGCTGAAAAGTTAAGAGAGTACATAGAAAAATCTTACTGTATTAACAATCACGCGGTATAAAAGAACTAACTAATAAAATGGACTCTTCCTCCCAGCCCGCTAGCCGCGTGCCGCGGCGGGGGTTACGAGGGTGGTAATGAATCTTTCCAGCCAATCCTTGGACTTACTAATCTACTGGCCGACCTCCCTAACTGCGCAATTCTTTCCCTCGTGGTCTATTAAGCACGTACGCAGTTAAGAGGACCCAAAATGGCGTAAAAAAATAATAGGAAAATTAATATTTATTACTTAAGGAAGGAAAATAATTAAGGGGCCAAAAGAAATGAATCTGGGAGGGACATTTATCTGAAAAAACTGGGACCAAGGGTTCCTACAATTCATGAAGACAATCTAGTGATAGGAATGATAGCCCATGCTCAGGCCATAGTCTTCAGATATCTAGCTTCGAAAAGTTTGTACTGTAAATAGAAAAAAAGAGATGGAATTCGTATGGAGGCAGACGAAAGGGTAAATGAGGCCTTTAGGGAGGCCGATAAAAAATATCACAAGATTTTACGAAAACTATGGAAGGAAATAAAAGCTTGTTGGGAAATTCTGCCGAATGATCTTTCATCATAGGCAACTTTTAAGCCATTGCATCGCCGGGATAGTTGTCCTAGGGATGAATTTTTAGAGGTTGAGACGCATAAAACCTCAAATTCTATTAGTGATAAAGCTTTGTTGACAACAAGGGTGGGTGCGAGATTCCATGAGAGAGTCAGGCAATCCTGTCGAAGGGAGGAAACATATGATATTTCAGTGGCAATGAGAGTGTACATGACATTTCGTAGAATAGCTGGGGAAACGAATATGACGGAGTAATCCTATCTAGAAAAGAGAAACGAAATATTCTGGTACAGAATGAAAATACTTGTGAATCCCGTAATATTCCATGTAACTCCTCAGCAAATGATAAGCTTCGAACCTTGTATCCCCAAGATGAGGCACTGATAAGTAGGCACCAGAATGAGGTACTTGGTGTGCCAGACGAAATTGAACATAAGTTCAGAGTGTGTGCTTTTTCTCGAAAGGTTTCGAACATTTAGATTTAAGTATGAAAAACCCAAGATTAGAATTCAATTCCCATTCAGTGACAATTATTTTATTTCCTTGGCAAAAGTAAAGAAAACTAAAGGAGAGAAAAGAGCTGCAAAACAAAACTACAGTTTAAAAATTCAATCTGAGATTTCAGACGCTAGAACTCAATTCTGATTTGGAAATGATTTATTTGGTTTTACTGAAAAATTAAGAAAAGGTAGAAGGTAGAAGAGAAATGGCAAAATGGGGCATAATTTGGAAATTCAGTCTGCAATAGTAGCACACAGCAAAAGTTCAGGCGAATGGTGTTTTTTAGCTCAAAATTGAGGGAAGAGAAAAGAGCTGAAGGAGGGGGAAGTCTCTGTCCTTTTAGCGAAAAACAGAACCAATGGGGAGGAAGACTTGGAAGGACTACAACGGGTTTTGAAAAAGTTGGTTTGTATTGAAGATATGGCTGGATTTTGTGAGCCTGGGAAAGAATTTGATGTCTGTCTAATCACCTTTCTGTGGCATTTGGCCCCTATTGATGGGGGATGGGGAATATCTTCGGAGGTCCGAAATCTAGTCAGTTCCTTAAACCCACAACTGTTTACCCAGTTTTGTTTAAACGACAAAAGCTTAACTTGACCAAATTATGGTCCCTGGAGATTACTCTCTCGCATTATTAGTCATTACTTATTCCCCTCAAACATGTACCCTGTAGGGCCATACTCCATTCTTACTCTCAGTTGGCATCAACATTTGCCCTTCATTCGAAATCCCATGGGGAAAGACCCAATAGAAACTTATTCTTGTTTTCCTCAGATTTGCACCCATTCCCCTGTACCCCAATCGTTTCTAAGATACTCTGTATCTTTTACCACGGGTAATTTAAACTTTGCAAAGGGATTCTGTTTTAATTTAGTTGGGGATATGTTTCCACTGATGAAACTGACCGAAAAAGTTATTCTTTAATCGTGATTCAAGGCCGTGATAAGTGATGATCCAGAACCCGCAAGATATTCGTCCCTTTTTAGTTTTTACATTTTGCTGGATGGTTGTCGGCTATATGAATTCCCCCTCAGACCACACTTGACGATTTCATCACCAAATTAGCCCCATTATTTTCTGCTAATCTTGAAGTTTCTTCTTTAAAACCCAAAACCTGGTTATAATGGTTTTACAACTCATTATCCGATTATTTTATATTGGAGACACGTCAGATTGCAGTGGACTCTGTAACCAAGCTGTTTTATAGACACAATTAGACTGTTATTAGGATTTTTTTATTTGGTAAATAATGCGCTTTTAAATTTAATAGAAACAGTAGAGAGGCATATTGACATTTGAACAGGACAAGGACCGGGACAAGACCACAAGCCTATTTCTAGGCCAATCAGGGAGCTAGAGATCCGACCGGGACGAGGTGATATCACTTGACCTCCAATGAATTTATGTAACAGGATGTTGTCGAAACTGCGTATTATCTGTTTTGTCACAATTCCACCTTATTTAATAGGATAATATGTAATTGATACAGACATGAATTACGTTGAACTTACAGAGCTTCGATTGTGTAAGAATTCATGACAGAAAAATCAATAGGCTTCATGGAAATTTAAATGTGTTTGTGCACAGTTGCCAGAACAAAGGAAACGTCAGAGATTAATTGACATTTTAGGGGATTATTTGAGCGAAACAGTTTGAGACATTTTAGGGGATTATTTGGGCGAAACATTTTAAGAAATTTTTGAGGATTATTTGGGGTGAAACAGTTTGAGACATGTGACTTGACCTAGCTTTACTTCTTGACTTAGGAAGGTATAATAGACAAGTACACAATATGGGATGTGTGTTATAAAATATTTTTTAGCATTGGACTATGCTAAAAAGTTGAAAGTAATAGAGCCATAGGCGCCAAGAAAAGATCAAATGACTTGACCTAGCTTTACTTCTCGGCTGTGGTCGCTATAATAGACAAGTACACAATATGGGATGTGTGTGACATAAAATATTGTTTAGCATTGGAGTATGCTAAAAAGTTGAAAGTAATTGAGTCG
Source organism: Artemia sp. Kazakhstan ARC1039 (assembly GCA_029168905.1). NCBI lineage: Eukaryota > Metazoa > Arthropoda > Branchiopoda > Anostraca > Artemiidae > Artemia > Artemia sp. Kazakhstan ARC1039. The sequence continues at coordinate 30,225 of JAQQPU010002864.1, read as the reverse complement.
TAGGCGCCAAGAAAAGATCAAGTTACTTGACCTAGCTTTACTTCTCGGCTATGGTCGCAATAATAGACAAGTACACAATATGGGATTAGTGAGGTGGCTATGGATTTGAACCATCAAGGACCGCAACCACCAATGAACCTAGCCACCAATGACCTCAACCTCCAAGGGTCCCCTCTCCCCAACCTCCAAGGGGACCCCTCCTTCCTACTTTTTGAGCCCATACCCCCATTTTTTTATACATTTTTGTATTTTTTTTTTTATTTTTTTTTTATTTTTTTACATGATAATTTTATTTTACTTTTTTTATATGTCTTAGAATAACATAAAACATACTTAAAGCATAAAAAATTCACATTTAAAGCTAGATTTCTTAACGTTTGTAGATGTGTGTTGCCTGAAACCTGTGATTTGGGATGCTTTGTTTACTTTTTCGCGCTTTTCTGACCTAGGTTTCTTAGCCTTTCGTAGGTGTGTGTTGTCTGAAATCTATGATTTTGGATGTTTGGTTTACTATTTTAGACTTTTTTTATCTAGGTTTCTTAACCTTTCATAGGTGTTTGTTGCATGAAACTTGATTTGGGATGTCTAGTTTGCTATTTTGGACTTTTCTGAGCTTGATTTCCTAGCCTTTCGTAGGTGTATGTTGTCTGAAACCTATGATTTGGGATGCTTGATTTACTATTTCGTACTTTTCTGAGCTAGGTTTCTTAGCCTTTCGTAGGTGTGTTTTATGAAACCCAGGATTTGGGATGTTTGGCTTTGGAAGTTTCTCGTTTGAAACGTATGAGTCAGAATGTTTTTATACTGTTGTGTCGTGGTTAATCTTGTTAATGTTAACTCAGTTGATGTTTCAAAGTGTATTTTGGAAGTTTCTCGTTTGAAACGTACGGGTCATAATGTTTTTATACTGTTGTGTCATGGTTTATCTTGTCAATGTTACCTCAGTTGGTGTTTCAAAGTGCATTTTGGAAGTTTCTCGTTTGAAACATATGACTCAGAATGTTTCTATACTTTTGTGTTGTGGTTTATCTTGTCAGTGTTACCTCAGTTGATGTTTCAATTTGTATTTTGGAAGTTTCTCGTTTGAAACGTATCACACAAGATGTTTTCAAAGTGCATTTTGGAAGTTTCTTGTTTGAAACTTATGACTCAAAATGCTTTTATACTGTTGTGTCGTGGTTTATCTTGTCAGTGTTACCTCAGTTGATGTTTCCAAGTGCATTTTGTAAGTCTCTCATTTGAAACGTATCATTCAAGATGTTTTTATGCTGCTGTGTCGTGGTTTATCTTGTCAGTGTTACATCAGTTGATGCTTCAAAGTGAATTTTGGAAGTTTCTCGTTTGAAACGTATGACTCAGAATTCTTTTATACTGTTGTGTCGTGGTTTATCTTGTCAATGTTACCTCACTTTGATGTTTCAAGCGAATTTTGGATGTTTCACGTTTGAAACGTATCACTCAGATTTTTTTATACTGTTGTGTCGTGGTTTATCGTGTCAGTGTTACCTCAGTTGATGTTTCATGGTGAATTTTGGAAGTTTATCGTTTGAAACATGACTCAGAATTATTTTATACTGTTGTGTCGTGGTTTATCTTGTCAATGTTACCTCAGTTGAAGTTTCAAGTGCATTTTGGAAGTTTCACGCTTGAAACGTATCACTCAGGTTTTTTTTATGCTGTTCTTTCGTCGTTTATCGTGTCAGTGTTACCTCAGTTGATGTTTCAAAGTGCATTTTGGAAGTTTCTCGTTTGAAACGGATGACTCAGAATTCTTTTATACTGTTGTGTCTTGGTTTATCTTGTCAGTGTTACCTCATTTGATTCTCTCATTTACACATAACCATCGCAGTTCACCCTGAAACAGTTATATTAATCTGATAACATATTGTCATTAATTTCCTGGCTGGTTAATCGTGTGAGTGTTAACTCAATTGATGTTTCAAAGTGTATTTTGGAAGTTTCTCGTCTGAAATGTATGAATCAGAATGTTTTTATACTGTTGTGTCGTTATTTGTCATGTCAGTGTTACCTCAGTTGATGATTCATAGTGTACTTTGGAACTTCCTCGTTTGAAACGTATGAGTGAGTGTTTTTATATTGTTTTATCGTAGTTAATATTGTGAGTGTTAACTCAGTTGATGTTTCAATGTGTATTTTGAAAGTTTCTCGTTTGAAACGTATGACTCAGGATGTTTTTATACTGTTGTATCGTGGTTTATCTTGCCAGTGTTAACTCATTTGATGTTTTAATTTGTATTTTGGAAGTTTCTCGTTTGAAACGTGCGAGTCAGAATGTTTTTATACTGTTGTGTCGTGGTTTTTCGTGTCACTGTTACCTCAGTTGATGATTCAAAGCGCATTTTCGAAGTTTTTTTTTTGAAACGTATCACTCAAGATGTTTTTTTTAGTGTTGTGTCGGGGTTTTCTTGTCATTGTTACCTCAGGTGATGTTTCAAAGCGCATTTTGGAAGTTTCTAGTTTGAAATGTATAACTCAGGATTTTTATACTGTTTTGTCGTGGTTTACCGTTTCAGTGTTACCTCAGTTGATGATTCAAAGTGCATTTTGGAAGTTTCTCGTTTGAAACAGATGACTTAGAATTCTTTTATACTGTTGTGTCGTGGTTTATCTTGTCAATGTTACCTCAGTTGATGTTTCAAGTGCATTTTGGAAGTTTCACGTTTGAAACGTATCACTCAGATTTTTTTTT
>JAQQPU010002864.1:0-27280 GCA_029168905.1 Artemia sp. Kazakhstan ARC1039 | reverse complement strand
AACACTGACAAGATAAACCACGACATAGCAGTAAAAGAAAATTCTGACTCGTACGTTTCAAACGAGAAACTTCCCAAATACACTTTGAAACATCAACTGAGGTAACACTGACAAAATAAAACCATGACTAAACAGTATAAAAATATTCTCACCCATAAGTTTCAAACGAGAGAGTTCCAAAATACACGGAATCATCAACTGAGGCAACACTGACACGATAAACCACGACACAACGGTATAAAAACATTCTGACTTGTACGTTTCAGACGGGAAACTTCTAAAATACACTTTGAAACATCAATTGAGTTAACAATCACACGATTAACCAGCCTGGAAATTAATGACAATATTTTATCAGATTAATATAACTGTTTCAGGGTGAATTGTGATGGTTATGTGTAAATGAGAGAATCAAATGAGGTAACACTGACAAGATAAACCACGACACAACAGTATAAAAGAATTCTGAGTCATCCGTTTTAAACGAGATACTCCCAAAATTCACTTTGAACATCAACTGGGGTAACACTGACACGATAAACCACGACACAACAGTATAAAAAAAATCTGAGTGATGTCTTTCAAACATGAAACTTCCAAAATGCACTTGAAACATTAATTGAGGTAACATTGACAAGATAAACCACGATACAACAGTATAAAAGAATTCTGAGTCATACGTTTCAAACGAGAAACTTCCAAAATTTACTTTGAAGCATCAACTGACGTAACACTGACAAGATAAACCACAACACAACAGCATAAAAACATCTTGAATGAATCTTTTCAAATGAGAAACTTACAAAATGCACTTTGAAACATCAACTGAGGTAACACTGACAAGATAAACCACGAAACAACCGTATAGAAGCATTTTGAGTCATTCGTTTCAAACAAAACACTTCCAAAATGCACTTTGAAAACATCAATTGAGGTAACACTGACAAGTCATACCCCAACGCAACATTAGAAAAACATCTTGAGTGATAGGTTTCAAACGAGAAACTTACAAAATACACATTGAAACATCAACTGAGGCAACACTGACAAGATAAACCAAGACACAAATGTATAAAAACATTCTGAGTCATATGTTTCAAATGAGAAACTTCCAAATGCACTTTGAAACATCAACTGAGGTAACATTGACAAGATAAACCACAACACAACAGTATAAAATCATTATGAAAAACATCATTGAAAAACATCACAACATTAGAAAAACATCTTGGGTGATACGTTTCAAACGAGAAACTTCCAAAATAAACTTTGAAACATCAACTGAGTTAAAGCTCACAAGATTAACCACGACACAACAGTATGAAAATATTCTGAGTCACATGTTTCAAACGAGAAACTTCCAAAATGCACTTTGAATCATCAACTGAGGTAACACTGACAAGATAAACCACGGCACAACAGTAAAAGAAAATTCTGAGTCATACGTTTTAAACAAGATACTTCAAAATGCACTTTGAAAGCATCAACTGAGGTAACACTGGTAAGATAAAACCATGGCACAACAGTATAAAACATTCTGACTCATACGTTTCAAACAAGAAACTTCCAAAATACACTTTGAAACATCAACTGAGGTAACACTGACAAGATAAAACCACGACAAAACAGTATAAAAATATTCTGAGTCATATGTTTCAAACGGGAAACTTCCAAATTGCACTTTGGATCATCAACTGAGGTAACACTGACAAGATTAACCACGACACAACAGTAAAAGAAAAATTCTGACTCATACGTTTCAAATGAGAAACTTTGCTCACAAGAGAAACAAAGCTCACACTTTTCAAGCATCCCAATTCACAGGTTTCAGACAACACACATCTGAAAACGTTAAGAAATCTAGCTTAAATGTGAAATTTTTATGCTTTAAGCATGTTTTATGTTATTCTAAGACATGTAAAAAAAGTGAAATAAAATTATCATGTAAAAAAAAAGTTAAAAAAAACTCCAAAAATGTATAAAAAAATAGGGGATGGGCTCAAAAAGTAGGAAGGAGGGGTCCCCTTGGTGGTTCGGGAGAGGGGACCCTTGGAGGTTGAGGTCCTTGGTGGCTAGGTTCATTGGTGGTTGCGGTCCTTGATGGTTCAAATCCATTGCCATCTCACTAATCCCATATTGTGCACTTGTCTATTATAGCGACCATAGCTGAGAAGTAAAGCTAGGTCAAGTCACGTGATCTTTTCTTGGCGCCTACGGCTCAATTACTTTCCACTTTTTAGCATACTCCAATGCTAAACAATATTTTATATCACACACATCCCATATTGTGTACTTGTCTATTATAGCGACCACAGCCGAGAAGTAAAGATAGGTCAAGTCATGTGATCTTTTCTTGGCGCCTATGGCTCTATTACTTACAACTTTTTAGCATAGTCCAATGCTAAAAATTATTTTTTATAACACACACATCCCATATTGAGTACTTGTCTGTTATACCTCCCTAAATTGAGAAGTAAAGCTAGGTCAAGTCACATGTCTCAAACTGTTTCACCCCGAATAATACTCTAAAATTTCTTAAACTGTTTCGCCTAAATAATCCCCTAAAATGTCTCAAACTGTTTCGCTCAAATAATCCCCTAAAATTTTAATTAATCTCTGACGTTTCCTTTGTTCTGGCAACTGTGCACAGATACATTTAAATTTCCATGAAGCCTATTGATTTTTCTGTCTTGAATTCTTACACAATCGAAGCTCTTTAAGTTCAACGTAATTCATGTCTGTATCAATTACATATCATCCTATTACATAAGGTGGAATTGTGACAAAACAGATAATACGCAGTTTCGACAACATCCTGTTACACAAATTCATGGTAAATTCATTGGAGGTGAAGTGATGTCACCTCTTCCCGGTCGGATCTCTAGCTCCCTGATTGGCCTAGAAATAGGCTTGTGATCTTGTCCCGGTCCTTGTCCCGTTTAAATGTCAATATGCCTCTACTAGAAACCACACTTGTTGCTTCTTAGGTCTAGGTCTCCTTAATACCTCTCATGTTATGTTAAACCGCCGAGCCCCTCCCCTCCCGGATACGGCTTTGAACCCATTTTTTTTGTAAAAAATGATTTTAATCTTAAATTGACTTAATCACCAACAGCTTAGGTCATAAAGTTGAAACTTTCACGGTTTGATGAGAGAGATGTTGGGCATTGATTGATGGAAAAGGGTTGACCAACCCTCCTTGTTCGTTTTAGATCCCCTGTCATTGATATAAGGGGGGAAACGCCCCTTTTCAACGAAAATGCCACAAAAAGATTTTTTTTATTAAGGGGTTGCAGGGAAACCAATTTTGCAGAGAAAATGCCCACTCCCCTGCTGAAACCACTGGTATTTATCAATGGTTTCAGATCATGGATATTAAGAGGGTAAGGCCGTATCAAATCTTTTATAAGGATTGGATTTAGGAGGGATTTTGTTTTACCAATTATTATTATAATAATTATTATTTATTCTTACCCACACTATACATAGGTACTATACGTGGAGTATCACGAAGAGAAACACATAAAAATGCAACGCAAATCAATGTAGAAATCAAAGAATACCAGTTACAGAGTAACACATAAAATTTAGAAGAAACTAAAAGAAAAGAGAAATGAAATTTAGAAGAAACTAAAAGAAAAGAGAAATAACATAAAAGGAGAGGAAAAAGAAGAAGAGAAAAAAACTCACAACTTGCAGAATCTGATAAGCAGTAACATACATAAAAATGGACACAAGCTGTCATCATTGTTATCTTTATTTGGTTTTTACTCACTCTTTACAATACTAAAAAATGTGGAGTGACCAAAGTGAGAAAATAAACAAATTAAGGAAAAATAATTTACAACTGAAAAAACCTGATAAGGTGATGGTGCGGAGAAAAACGGAACAAGCGGTATTTGAAAGCTTTCTGTGTAGTGCTTCCAGTTTTACAGTAGTATCAGGAACAAGAAATTTATTAATAATTACCCTGTTTTTAGTCTAAGTTGGAAGAAACAACAAAAAATTATAAAATCTAAAATAATTGATCCGGATTCTTTTTAACTCAATTTTCTTAAGGAGGGGAAAAATTCCTGAAGTAAAAAGAATTGAATGGTCACAAAAAGTTGAGTAGAGCTTGACCAACGCGAGTTTATTATATTTACCTCTATTGGCAACAATCTTAGCATATCCTTATTGAATTTTCGTATTAATATCTGAGACTGGCGCAAGCTCGGAAGAAGTAATAGAAATACCGAGCCATCGAAGAGAATCTACGAGAGGGATAGTAATGCCACGACAACGAAGGGGAGTACAATATGAACTTATGAATCGTATATAATATAATCCGATTTATGGTGAAAGATATTAGTAAATAATACATTGCTATATGATTGAAACGAACATATTTCATGTCAGATTTTATTAGCTGCAAGGTAAACGGGTGCTCCTGCACCAACTCGCTCCGCATAGCTGCCCTTTCTCAGAAGAGGGCGGATCCTTCCTACTGCGAATATTCGTACGAAAATATATTTTAACGATAGATGGGAATCATGGAGATGTCCCAAGGGCTGAAGAACCAATTCCAGAATGGGAGAGAATAAACCATTGAAAACTGTATGTTTCTAGGTGGCTTTCAACTTGATTAAATAAGAAAAACAAGTTTTAAACAAGCAACCATTAAGATTTAAAATGAATTTATTAAAACTAACGAAATTATTACTTACATGAGGGGGGTTGTCCCCTCCTCAACACCTCGCTCTGTACATTATAGTTTGAATTTTGAACGATTATGAATGATGAACGATTGGAAAGTCTATTTGAGATGTTGGAGTTGGACGTGTGTTATTTGTGTATAAGTTTTACCCTTTGAGATTCTGATCAGTGGGGTGATGTGCTGGCCATTTATGTTAGGAGGAAGGTATTAGACCCCTAACCTGAAGTATCAGATGAATATTTTTCTCCTAACCTTTTATTTTCTCTCTAAACTCCATTGTTGGGCCCCTGACCCAAATTATCAACTAAAAATCCTTTTCTTCTTTTATGAGTCTCTCTAAGCTTGTTTCTTCTCTTTTCCTTTTTTGAGGTAATTTTACGGTGTGAATGACTAAACCAACTAATTAGGACAGACGAGAAAGCCAGCTTGACCCATCGTTCCCACATGCTGCGGATTGCGGGAAAACGAAACACGATATCTGCATTCTCTTTGCAAAAAAAATCGCAGAATATTTTCCGGAAAAAACGCATTTTGAACGTGGAAAAATCGCATGCGGAATAAGTGCAAGCTAAACAAGTTGTTTTGTCTTAGAATGATTCTATCCCCAACCACAGCTGCTATTGTCCATGTGTTTCGCAGAAGGAGAAGAAGGGTAATATTTTTCACCATTTCGATAGATTTTTTCCTAATCACAGGTTCGACACAATCACCCCTGAGAGAAAAAAACACGCATCCATGATCTTGCTTCTGGCCGAAAATGCAAAAGAAAGCTCTCGGATATGCTGAATCTGGTGGTATGATTTGCATTAAGATCACATGATGTTTTGGTATTTAACCCTCTTTTTTAAAAATATGGCAAGTTTTCTGTGGCTCGTAACTTTTGGTAGGTAACATTAAACTTGATGAATTTCCTACATTTTGAATGAGTATCAAATTTCTATTCTTTTGATAATCCAATGTTACCAAAACTCTGTTTCTTAAAGTTCCGGTTACTATTTAACCGCATTGCTCCTTCCTTACAATTTGTTCGCACGAATTGTTTCATAAAATAAATATCCATCAAAAATGTGGGACAGAATAGTCCCCTTCACAGTAGATGCAGTAATTGCAATTTTAGTGGAGAAAAAACAAAGTAAAGAAAAAATTTGGAGATCAGGTGATTATTTCTGTTTAATAAGATGGGATGGGCAGCACTTACGCCCCAATTGAATGATCAATAAACGTTTGTACTATTCAATTTCAAAGATTTAATTCAAACCCCTTTTTTTTAGCTAAGAGAGTCAAAGCCAGAACGTCAATGGTGGGTGAGACTTGTCCTTCAGAAAATATAGAATGTTGGGGCATATGTAATTCTTGTTGAAAATCTAAGGCAACAGAATTCTCAGTGGTATTTTGATTACATGCGAATGGTGCCAAATCAGTTTCAGTATATATTCCAGCTTGCTAGAGATAAGATATAAAAAAAGGATACAAGATGGAGAAGAAGCATTAGTGGAGAGGAAAGATTGGCTCTTACATTTACATATTTAGACACTGAAGATCGTAAACTTTTGCTATCTTTCCATTATTCTATTGGAAGGTCCATTGTTACTAAAATAATAGCTGAGAATGTTAAAGCTATATGGGAAACCTTGCAACCCATTATGATGAAGGCCCCTACTATTGAAGACTTTGAACAAATTTCAAGAGCTTTTGAAGAAATATGGCTTTCCGAACTGCATGGGCTGAATAAATGGCAAACATATAAGAAATAGATGTTCTACAAACTCAGGCTCAATGTTTTACAACTATAAAAATTTCTTCAGTATTGTGCTTCTAGCTGTTGCTGATGCAACATATAAGTTTATAGTTGTGCATATCGGTGTAGAAGGAAGCGCCAGTGAATCTAGGGTGTTTTCAAAAAGTTCTTTTGGAAAAAGCTTTCTAGAGAGTACAGTAGAATTACTCCCACAAAGAGTCATTGGAACCCATAGTTTACTCCCTGTATTTGTTGCGGATCAGGCTTTTTCATTAGGAAACAATATAATGAGACCTTTCCCAGAAAATGAACATGAGTTAACACGCTCTAAGAGAATTTTTAACTACAGATTATCAAGGGCTACATTGAGCGTTGAGAATGCATTTGGAGTCTTAGCTGCTTGCTGGAGTATATTTTACAGGCCAATAGGTAATAAGCTAAAGACAGTCAAGAGCATAACCACGACATGTGTATGCCTTCATAACTATCTGGTAGTCGAAAGCTCTGAGTACTGCAATTCAAGCCTTTTCTATTGTGCTTTTTCAAAGAAACACTATTCAAAGAAACGTAGAAATTATACCTTTCAATGGAGAGTATCAGAGCCTTCTTTTTGGAGCAGCCATTTGAGCCAGCAAGGGTCCAATAATCACACACTCCTGGCCAATGAGACTCAAATGAACTTTCAAGAATATTTCAATTCCCATCATGGACAGCTATCTTGGCAAAGTGATCATCTCTTTGGAAGTTCCAGAAAACTAAACCACAAGAGAAATATAAAATACATTTTATGCTAAACTGACGCAAAACTATGAAGGGAGTTGAAATTAAAGATTCTTTTGTTTTTTCGTTGTATCATTAAACAGTACTTATAACCATATTTTCATCAATTTATTAAAAAATAAACAGATTTTTACTGTCTTTTATTTTCTCTGAGAACAGTTTTCCAGTGAATCTTCTACTGACTCAACCTTTCGTCAAACAAGAAAATGACAGTAAAGGCTTGTCGCTTTTTTAAAGCGTGACAAAAAATATTTTTGACTAAATAAAGGAGGAAAAAAATCAGATCTGCACCTTTTCGGTTGTAGCCAGGTCATACAGCACCTGTTGTATCCTTAATTTTCCATGGCTTTTTTTTCTGTCCAGTTGCTTCAGTTCATTACATGCATACATGCCAAATACATAGTCAGGATTTTGGCTATCCTTTGTTGGCTCCAAGAGCAGTTTGTCTAACGAATCTTCTAAAACCTCCATTTTCTTCTTTTTGAACTGGGTTTCTTTGGTTCTTTATATGCTGAAGAACTTGAACCGCTGTAAAAAAATTGCTGTAATTACTTATACTGAGGTAATTTGTACCGGTTAGTGACAAATACAAAAAAAAAAACAGTTGTGATTTATTATGATTAAATAACCTACAGACTAGAACATAACTTGCAATTAACTGAAAGGTTGGAGTACATTAAATATTTTCACTTATTAAACTTAAACAAATCAAAAATTATTTAGAGTTTAAGGAAAAAATATTAGTACGTGTATATTAAAGTGTCAATACACATTTGTTTTTTTTGTTTTTTTTTTTCAGTAAAATAGAAGTTGTGCTCTTTGGTCGGGATGGAGGATGTCTTAAAGAAAGACTAAACGGAAATGGGAAGAATGATCAACTTCACTGAAGGGAATGAATTAACATATTGAAAAACTGTTAAGCTATACAACACAGACAGAGAAAAAATTAAAAACTATAAAAAAAAATAAAAAATTAAAAAAAAATTAAAAACATACAATCAATGAATTCAACCTTCAAAGGAAAATAAAAATATGCAATAAAAGTTGAAAAAAGAATTGAATTATAAAGAGTCATAGTGACAAATTTGGATTTAGTTTGAGTATCATAATTATAAATGAAATGTAATGATAAGCCAAATTATAAAGGGATAAGAAAAGATAGTGGAATTCAGGATGGGGATGACTTTTTAATGGTATTAGACTGTAAATTCAAACTTTCATTAGGGAGGTATGATTGTCCATTCATACACAGATGCATAGTCCTGATCTTACCCTGATCCAACTTCGTCAACCTGGGCAAAGGTGCAGATTAGTTCCCCCTCATGAAAACAATTGATCTCTTACTTTGAATTATTCAATCAATTGGTCTGTAAAATCGTGCATATACTGTTCAGTGGAAGCAACATAAAACAAGTAGAAGCAGCATTTAAACAAATCAGTTCACTGTATATCCTGGTTCCATTGAGAGGGCCTCTGCACTGCACCCTACATTAAAGGGCTAACAAATCTGCACCTTGCTGTTTTAGCTTATTTCTACGTGGTAAGCTTATTCTAGCCAGACTCTAGCTTAATGAAAAGGATAAAGGTGTAGATTATCTACCACCAAAAAGAAAACAGATTTCTTATTGTTTGTTCTCAAATAAATTGGGCTGTAAGATGGATAGATACTGTTCAGTAGGAGCAAAATTTATTGTAGGCTATTTCCTGGTACTATTGGCAGTAGTGACCTATCTTCAGGTCCGACCAGGCCCATAGGGGGTATACTGTTAGAGTTGCTAGTCCCTCAAGACGCTATTACGCACACCAGGGTCTTGCGCGTACACCTCTATGTTACGTAATAGAAATTGTTTGTTTACTTATGCAAATGTTTTCTTCAAAATGCTGGTGTTTGTTACGTAGTAGGAGATTGTTTTCTTTGATTGTTACGTAATATCAGATTGTTTTTTCCTTCGTTGACGATGACGTATTCTCGTGTGACTTGTTATATTTATTGAGGATAACGTAGTCTCGCGTGACTTGCTAGAGCTCAGGGCTCGCTAGTCAAGTGGGGAACCCCCGCTTGTAGCTGAGGATGGTGCGCACGTGAGTTTCACGTAATGACGGCGCACACATGGATGTTACGTAATGATTGCGCACATGTGGGTGTTATGTAATGAAAGCGCACACGTATGTGTTGCGTAATGATTGTGCACACGTGGGATGTTACGCAATACTATAAGAGTTTTTTTTTTCTTTGATTTCATTTACTTCAAGGCTTTTTTTGTTGAGATTTTTTCTTAATATCTTTTTATCTTTTAATGCCTTTTTTTTCTTTTTTTCGAGATTTCTTTTTGTTGGAGATTTTGTTCTGTTTTTCTTCTTCAAGATTTTCTTTTCTTCAAGATTCTTTCCTCAAGGGACCCTTATAATTCGTCATCAAAGATTTTGTCCCCTTTAGAAATCGAATGTAAGACCAGGTATATCTCCAATGGAGCGGTGACTTAGGCACCTGGACCAATATGCAACTGATGTTGTTATGTTTTGGAAAATACTTTCTAGTGGAAATGGTTCAATTAAGCTATGGATTGCATGTTTCCTATCTCTGGAATAATTCACATACAGGGAGAAAATCGATTACTGGAAATTGGTTGCATTTGACGCGCACCTGCTTGCTATAATGTCATTAACTTTCTAACGTGAGCTAGACAAGACTCTGTTTTGATTCTCAAATGGCTTTGTAAGACAAGGACTTTTTATGGAAGATTTTTTAATAAACAAATCAAAAACACTATTGAAGCACTTATATTATACAGGCAGGAAAGGGTTATTTTCCATTATAAAGTCATTCAATCGGGGATTGTCAACATAAATGCTGCGAAATTCTTCACAAGTATATCCAAAATATCAAAAATATAAATGCTACACGAAAACCATTTGGTCTAGTTTAAATAAATAGATCTTGTACTCGCTTTTCAATTTGGTCTGGGAACCTTTGTAATCCTCCGAGAACGAGTATAAATTAAACAATGTATTCGACATTTCCTTGAATAAACCTTTTCCTTGTTCCTTTCAACCATTGGTTCCATACATTTTCCCCTTTAAAATTATAAACTTATAAAACATGCAGAAATTAACTTCTAAAAACAGGGCAACCCCCTCCTTTTATTTTAGATATGGCTCCTAAGTTTCAACATCGCTCCTTACCTTTAGCAAAACATTTGATCTATTGCAAAATTTTCGTCTTTAATTTTATATTATCTTATTGTTTAAAAAGGACATAGAATTGGAAACATTTCTTGAATGAATCTTCCCCTTATTTCCACCGATTTTGTAAAAACTGGCTGCCCCGTGACATCCCTGTGGAATATATTATCATTCCCAAGGTATTGTCAGATATTTTCATTACAAACATAGGCTTTAAATCCATTGATTCGTGTTTTTGCAAGCCATCCCCAACGTTAGCCACAAAAATAACTCACCATAGGGGTCTGAAATTCATAAAACCGCTTATCCTAAGGAGGAAACTAATCTAAGAACACATTATTGCGATTTAAACTCTCTTACGAATGAGAAAAAAAAACAATTCTCTTTTGGTCATTCAATTTTCGGAAGAACGTCGAACAACCCAGGTTGAAACATAAGAATGAGAAAAGAAACAAAGCCATTCTCCTTTGGTTTTGCTATTTTTTGGAAAAAGTCGAATAACCAAGGATGAAACATAGAGATGGGAAAAGAAACTAAGCGATTCCGCTTTATTATTGCTATTTTTTTTTTTAAAAATCAAACAACCCCGTTTAAAACAAAAGAATGTGGAAAGAAGCAAAACAATTCCGCTTTAGTATTGCCATTTTCGGAAAAAAGTCAAACAACCCGCTTGAAACAAAGAGATGGGAAAACAGAACAATTCCACTTTGGTATTGTTTAATTTTGGGGGGAAAAGTCGTACAACTCTGGTCAAAACAAAGGAATGAGAAAAGAAACAAAGCAATTTCACTTTGGTATTGCTATTTTTGAAAAAAGTCGAACAACCCTGGTTGAGACATCAGAGCGAGAAAAGAAAACAGAGCAATTCCGCTTTTTATTTTTATCGTAAAAATATCTGAGAATGTTTTAGAAATGATGAGGGGTAATACAAGCCAATTATAGAGTGGCACAGGTCAGGAATTGCCATGGGGGGCATCATGTTATGGGTGGTTTGCGAAAACACAAGCCAAAGGATTTAAAGCTTGGTTTTCATAAAAAAAGCTAAAAATGCTTTAGAAATGATGAGGGGTCCGGGAGTGCCTTGCGCCAGCCATAGTGTGCCATAGTGGCGGAAATTGCCATGGGGGGCATCACGTTGGGGTATCGCTTGAGAAAACACGAACCGATGGGTTTAAAGTATGATTTTTAACAAGAAAATATCTCAGAAGGCTTTAGGAATGATGAGGGGTGCCACAGGTCAGTCATGGAGTTGCACAGGTCGGGAATGGCCATGGGGGCATCACATTGGAGTTGGCTCGCGGAAACACGAACTAATGGATTTAAAGCGTGATTTTTAACAAGAAAATATCTGAAAAATGACTTAAGAATGAAAGTTTGTGCCAGAGGGTGTCATTTGTCAGCCATAGTGTGCCACGGTGTCGTGGATTACCATAGGAGGCATCAAAATTGTGGGTGGCTTGCAAACAGAAGAATCAATGGATTTAAAGCTATTTTTTTTTATAAAAATATCTGAGAATGCCTTAGGAATGATTATACGTTCCAAAGAGATGTCACAGGGCAGCCAATTTTTAAAAAATCAATGGAAATAAGGAGAAGGCTCATTCAAGAAATGTTTTAAATTCTATGTCCTTTTTAAATTTCATATAAATTGTGGTATATTACATTTTCAAAATATAAGTGGGCTTTACTTTAATAGTTCAGTTACTATAGGCTTGTGTTCATTCTTTATTGTAATTTATTTTATTTTTCATTTACTATGGGCTAGAGTCGTTATTTACTATTAAATATTAAAAATACTATTTGTTTTTACAATGCAATAAGATGTTAATAGTGTTAGCTACTACAATGCTATAGAAAAATGAATTTTTCGTAAGAAATTGATTCTATTTTAAAAACTATTTTGTTTTTAATTACAAAAGGCACTAGATGCAGCAATTCTCTTTAAAATGAGCCATTCAACAGCTCTCTATGATTTTCCAGTGAAGAGCTAGCTGAGGAGGATTTTGTTCTGCAAGAACTATAAAACTCCTATCCTAGGGGGTAGGAAGCAATTAGGTGATATAGAATTTGTTTACTCAGGGAAGAAGGATGGAGTACATAGACAGGGAGTAGGGCTCATGATGAATAAGGAAACTGCTAAGTCTTGTATAGGCTGGGAAGGTATTAATAATATAATACTAATGTCTCATTTTATGTCTAATAAGTTCAGGGTATCAGTTACAGTAGTTTTCGCTCCTGTAGAACCGACTAGCGGAGATGTTAGTAACTCGGATAAATTATACTTAAAGTTACAGGAGCCAATAGACAAGATCCCAGGTAGAAAAATGGTGTTTTATGAGGAGATTTTAACACCCAGGTTGGTAGAAACAGGGGTAGATGTCACCCTAGCCTAGATAAATTTGGTGTAGGAAAAGAAAAAAAGTAATGGCTACAGACTGCTGCAATTTTCTAAGTATAATAATCTAGTTACGACCAGTACAGTGGTTGGTTATAAAATAGCCCATAAGTTAACGTGATGATAAGACAGCAAACCCTATTGATTATGCTATTGTAAACCGAAGACTGGTAGGATCAATACAAGATACTAGGGTATATAGAAGTGCTTTTATTGATGCTGAAAATAAAGACCACCATCTAGTAGTGTCTAAGGTTAATTTAAAGCTGAAATTTGGGAAGGGTAGCTGCTTCCCGGGAATTTATGATGTTGGTAGACTTCCGGGATGAGAATTTCAGAGAAAATTTACAGGAATAGTTGAATACTAAACAAGGGAGTTTAAAATTTGACAATGTGGAAGATGGTTGGAATAATTAAAAAAAAAATAATTTGTGAAGTTGCTGAAGGTGTCTTAGGGAAGAAAGCTAGGACTGCAGCTAAGAATATTTGTGAAAAAGCTTTATGTTTAATAGAAAGGAGAAGGGACTTTTACAAGAATTATGTGAGTGAAAGATCATTGAAAGCAAAAGGTATGTAAAGAAAGTGGAGAAAGTATTAATATATGAACTAAGGAGGAGTGAAGTGGAGGCCATGGATAAAATTGCCGAGGATCTGGAAGATGCAGCTAGACGGCATAATAGTAAAATATTGTACTGGCATGTTAATAAATTGAGAGGGAGTAGTCAGTCCGGACTTGCCCCAGTTAACGATAGGAACGGGGCCCCAATTAGTGATAAGGAAAGAGTTAGAGAGAGATTGACAGAAAATTTTGAGATTGTGCTAAACCGCGATAGAGTTGCAGGAAAAGATATAGACTAAAATGAAAAGGTTTTTGATACCTTGGATCTGAAGGAAGATTTTTTTTTTTTCGTAAAAGAATTTATTAGTGACAGTAGTAAAAGGATTAAAAAATAATAAGGCCCCGGGTTCTGATATTATGGTAAATGAGTTTCTTAAATATGGTGGCTCTGAGGTTAGAAATAAGTTACTGAAAATTGTGAATATGATTTGTGAAAAGGGGGAAGTACCTAGCGGTTTTAGGAAAACCCTAATTAAACCACTTTATAAGAAAGGTGATAAGAGTGAGTGTGATAATTGTCGAGGTAATAACCTGGTCTCTGTGGAGAGTCAATTATATAGTAATATGATACTTTTTAGACTGTGAGATGTTTTAAACAAAGTTATAATAGAAGAACATTGCGGTTTTAGAAAGGGTAGAGGATGTGTCGACCAAATTTTCGTTCTACTAATAATAATAATTTATGTCAGCCCTCTTTACATACATGAAATGCACTTAGAGGAGTACAAAAAAAATAGAATAGAAATGGAAACAATAAACAAGAAAAAAAGTCACGAAAAACAAATAAAATCTCAGCTACTTAAGCAACACAATTAAGCTACGTAATCAAGTGGAAAGTCGACAATATTTTCTCAACGCTTACGGAGCGTGTCCACAAGCTGGTCCATTTTTGAAAAAATACCAAAAATGCCATATCTACTCGAAATGAACTGGTTGCGAGTCCAAAGCGGCAGTTTTAGAAGATATTTGCCAAAACGGAAGAACAGAGATATAATTTTCTTCTGCTCAGATATTGTGAAAAAACTCCACAAAGGGACCAAGAAGAAGACTTGTGGTGCGAAAAAGCGTTGTAAAGTCCCCGTTGTAAAGTCTGGTTATTCTGTGAGACTGGCCTTTAACTCGAGCAAGTAGTCCGTATGATTTTCTTAGCTTTTATTCCAACCCCGAGACACTGACATTTGACATTTGAACATTTGATCCGAACGGGAGACCTAAATAATTCAGAGAAGACGATGCAGAAATAGTTTCTGGGCCAACATTGATAGTAACGGAAGGTTGTTGAGACGAACCGTAGAGAAGATGCTCAGTTTTAGAGGAGGCGACTCGACGCCCAATCTCATTAAGACATGAGCAATTTGTATGAACTGTATTTTGGAGTACCTGAATATCATCTGATAATGCAAGTATATTGTCTGCGTAACAGGGGTGTTTGATATCAATTTGGGGCTCAATTAGAAATGGAGAAATATTTTCAGTAACGGTTCGGATGACATTATTGAAAAGAGCTGGACTAAGCACAGAACCTTGTTTCACACCTTTCCGAACAGTTATAGATTTGCTCTTCTGGCTACCTCGCCGTACCCGTATGTACACATTACCATACCAATTCCATAAGAAACGGCAGAAAAAGCTGTTTATTCCACTTCTCAATAGAGAAAAAAATTACATGTGAATGGATAATGGAATCGAACGCTTTTGAAATGTCCATTGCAGACACATACAGGTTGTTTTTCAATATCCTATAGCAATCTAAAGTAGATAAAAAAGTAGCATGTGTGTTTTGCACACCCTAGCCTTCGGGAAATCCAAACTGATTGTCCCCATGGTCGGACTTTGTATTTATTTCTTGGAAGTTCAGCTTTTCAAAAAGCTTACCAATTGTCGAGCAAATATTAATTGGTCTGTACGATTCACAAGCCTTTGGGTTTTTGCCTTTCTTTAAGACAAAGGTTATAAGACCTTCCGAAAGAGCAGTTGGAATATATTACTGAGAAACACAAGTCTGAAGTAATGGTGACAAATACTCTATGAGAAACCGGGTAGCGTATAGGAGGTGCTCAGTTTGCACCCCATCGTAACCTGGGGTCTTTAACTAAGTCTCATTGTACGAATTTGGGTCTGAACAGCTAAAGCTGTAACAATGATAACATTCCTCTGGTGGTCAAGATTTGACATATGGTGGAAGAGGGCATGCTTATGTGTAGCTTCAATCGGAGGGGGATCCTCGTAGAAAAGCGAAGAAAAATGTCTTTCCCACAAAGCGACATCGATAGGGTTAGATTGCGAGGAGGAACTATCTATTTTCCCAACGGTGGAGAGCTTTTCGGAACTTACGTTTAGTTGACTTAACAATTAAAAAAATAACACCCGAGCGAGGACGATCACAGTCGGCCCAAATCCGAAACCAAAACTTGGTGGAAGTGCTTGATATTTTGCAATTCATCATCTTCTTTGCAACCATGTTTCTATGTCCCTGTTTTAACCTTTGTCGAAGGTACAGATACAGAAGAGGTGACCTTAAGAGCGAGCGTCAATTCAGCTAGAAAGAAATCAAAATCTAGTGGGTTCCCTTTTAGTGAAGTATAAAGAAGGTGGAACTGTATTTTAATTTTCTCCAGAAAAGAATCAAGCGTGTACTGAAAGGACGATATATCTGTGTGATCCCATAATACTTTTGTAAACCAACAGGGTCTTGTTTATTTTTTGAAGTGGGCATGTAAATGTTTAACTGGAGGTGTAGATGCTCGCTTGATGGATGTCATCTGAAATGTTAATAGTGGTAGATTGAAGTTCTGGATGATCAAACCGGACAAAATCGAGGTTGCTGGTTGACCCAGAGTTATGAACATAAGAGAAAGGTTTATATTTAGGTAGGACAGAAATGCCAAGCGGAAGTGACTACAGAAACATTTGTGTAAGCGGCAGAGAAGGGTCATTAAGATTCGTGTTGAAATCACCACAGATGACAAGCCACCTGTTAGTAGCTTGAGTTTTATGGAGAATCTTTGATAGTGACGCACAAGCTGATGCAAACTTCTTATCAGAAGTATGGATACGGTGATTAGTCGGCATTTAAATACACAACAATACAAAACATCCTACCTCAACAGCTGTATAAATGTCACTTGTATCTAACAAAGAAGTGGCGAACTTTTTATTTATCGCAATAGGTAAACAACCCGAAGCTCTGCCAGTTGTAATATTTGCTGGTCTGAGAAAAAACTGAAAATTGTAAGAACGCTCTAACAATGACACATTATTTTCACTTAAGCGGTGCTCAGCAAGGCAAAATATCAAAAGTATTATACAGGTTTTCAATAATTTCTAGTTTTTCACGGGTGCCATTCTGATAAAAGTTCTGATATTCTGTAAAACTACCATATTCTAATAAAATACTGACATAAATTCTTAACGCCCTAGGGCTTTAATATTGTTTCTTTGGCCTTGAGCAGGAAGGTGCTTTTTCATTTCTACACAAATTAAGCAGTTACTTCTGTGGGTTTTCCCACAGTTTGCACATTTTATGTCTGCTTGGCACGCATGATCCTTATTACTATGATCACCCGAACATCTTCTACACTTGGTTGGGTTGGAACACTCCCGAGTGAAATGTCGGAATCCTTGGCAGTTAAGACACTGCTTGGGTTTTTCGATCGGTCCAGTGACACGAAATGAACAGTTTTCGGCCTTCACTCCAAACTTCAGTGCATGATCAAGGTCATCATTTGTTTTAAACTTCAGCTGCCAACTGTTGAATTTCAGAAGCGTGTTGCAGAAATTACACTTTCAACAAGCACGGAGACTTGAGAAACATCAAAATCAGTATCCATTTTAGTAATACCTGCGTACTCGGTTCTTCTTATCTTTGCCCAAACTTTCATAGTATTAGGTATTGCAGCCTCTGCAGAATCTTCATCAACCTTGTGGACTACCAGTCCATTTCGGCGACTAACATTATGTTTCACCTTGTCAGCACAGCCAAACTTCTTCTCAAAATCACGATGATTTGTTGGGCTTTGCATATTAATATTGTTAGGAATATTTGAAAGCACGACAGGAACAGAGGGGGATTGACGAGCTGGTGTCAATGGCCAGATATTTGGGCTTGAACTCTGCAAACATGTTTCCTGTTTTTCGACTAGGAAATAAAGCATCCAGACGCATTCGCTGAAGCGCGAGGTCACTATTGTAGGGGGGTCCGTTGGAAAAAAAGGTACGTTCGATGGATCAAGTATTGCAAGTAGCACCAAATCTTCCTTTTCTTTGAGGTCGCATAGCAGTTCAAAAATGTCCGACAAAAACAATGACGCTGGATACTATCCTCTTCTCCTCTCAAGTATGTCAACCTTTAATACCACTTTGCAGGTATTAATTGCCTCCTTAATTGGATCTTTTGCAAAAAATCGAGCCCAAACCTTACCACAGTATCTTTATCCTTGGCTATTGACCGTTATAAAAAGTTCAGCACCAGACAGACATAAATAAAACTAGCCATGTATATAATATAATATCTTCTCTGAAAAGTTAACACGATTCGCAGTCAATAATCATAGTCTATACAGCACGCCAATCCGTCAGTAACGACACTGGCAAACGGTAAATCAAGTCCATTCACGAACAAGGGACGTGTAGGGACCTATTCACCTATTTCCTGCAATTTAAAGGTAACTAAAACCGGCAGGTACGTACGGCCCTTGCGGTGGGTTCCTCCCCTCTTCTGCTTGTTGCCTGAGACGCCTGCAGACCACTGCTAACGCATCTTATTTACTTTCTCATTGCTTACGCACCTTAAGAATTTGAAATATGGATGGTGTTGTAGAATTATAATTTTAGATAGTGTTAGTGAATAAATAAGCAGTAGCACCACTGCAATTCTTGGAGGGGAAGATAAAAACTTGGAGGGGAAATTCTTGGAGGGGTTAGGTTAAAAACCAGCACGCCAACAAACAATTTCGATAGATGAGCTAGAAAGATAATACAGCACCTTATGTGAGTGAGCAAAGATATCCAATAGTAATAAAGTCCATAAATTTCAGTCCGTTATTTCATTTATTTTGAGACTTTTGTAATCACTGACGGTCACTGTATTCCACTGTAATGTAGTCCAAAATTAATCCGGCTTAAAATTATACAGATAGTCACAGGTCAAATGCCAAACGAGTGCTCTTAGGTTTATAATTGAGAAGTGCCCGAGTTATCAAACACTTTGGATCCTCAATTTTATAGATTATGAGCAAGCTTTCGATTCTGTTGATAGAAGAGCTTTAGCGAAGGTCTAATCCTTGTATGGTATACCATACAAATCTATTAAAGTGATTAGTGCTATGTACGAGAATAACGGTGCAGCGATTAAGGTAGGAAATGAGGTTAGCAGCTGGTTTCGTATTAATTCAGGAGTTAAGCTATCTATCCCCCTCTATATGGATCATCTTAAGGTATTTTGTCATAAGGAGCACACGAAAGGTAATGGGAGAACACGGAATCAAATGGGGAGGAAAAATTACCCTGGACTTTGATTATGCTGATGATTTAAGCATCCTAGATGAAAGTGTGAGCAAAATGAATGAACTTTTAGAGCTTTTGTGAGTTCAGGGGGCTAGAACAGATTTAAAAATTAATGTTAAGAAGACTAAGTCACTAAGGCTAAGATTAAGTGTAGATCATAAAGTGACGTTGGGTAGGCTAACGAAAAGATTGATCAGATGGACAGCTTCACTTACCTTGGTAGTATTATTTGTAAAGACTGTCGCAAAAGTGTAGATTCTAAAAGTAGAATAGCCAAGGCTCAGGGCATTTGGTCACAGTTAAAAAAAGTTTGGAAGAATAGGAAGATAAGTCTGCAAACCAAGATTAGAATATTAGAAGTTATAGTGATGACAGTGGTCAAATATGGTTCTGAAGCATGGACGCTGCGAAAAGCGGATGAAGATTTGCTAGACATTTTCCAGGGAAATTGCCTGCGGATTATTTTGAGTACCCGGCTGACTGACCGTATTTCAAAAAGTAGACTGTATGTAAAGTGTGGTTCAATCCCGCTTTCAAGGGCTATAATGAGAGAAAGGTTGAGATGGCTAGGTCATGTTATGTGGATGAAAGATTAAAGGTTGCCGAAGATTGTCCTTTTAGGCCAACCGTCTAGGGCTAAATGGAAAGCAGGTTGTCCGTGGTTGGGGTAGGAGGGTGTAAAGAAATTGGTGGGAGAAGGAGCGTGCGTAGCTGTGATGGCCTCAGGCTGCTTGGTGCTGCGTTGAATTGTTAGTAGTAGTAGTAGTAATGCGATATGACCTACATTTAAGGTCGAGACGACACGATATTCAACCTATGATTCTTTTGACAACATAAATGACGATACTTAATCAAATATTGGGGACATGAAAAACAAGTTCTAATGGAACTTGGAATATTTGCACGCGAAAGACAGCTTGTTTGTATATAGCCTAGACATTCAACCAACTTCTCTTTGGAACTTTTTTTTTAGTCGATACCAAGAACAAAAAAAAGACCAGACAACTGTCAAGAAACAATCACTTCTTTATAGTTTTGAAAAAAAGGTTGAGTAGGGTGCCCAAAATTTTGAGTAAGTGTAAGTATTTACGATGGAATTTTTTCTTTCTATTTTTGGGGAGGGATGAGGGGCTAAATATAAAAAACAAATGCAGATCTATATTTTTCACAGAAACTCTCTATTTTTGTCTCATTAAATGTTTAGAGGTTTTATTTTTTCAGGCTAATTTTCATTTTCTAAGTATTGTTGTTCAAAAGTTAAACTTTGGTTTAAAGAGTGAGGAGTTGAGTGTAATGGCAGCCCCCTCGTGTCTTGAATAACCCTGAATATGATAGACTAAGATTTGCTAATCTTGCTTTGCCTCTATTGTTGTTTTTTGTCACAATGACTGCTCACTCTGTCTCGGAATCGGTAATTAGGTTGTAAGTTGTGATCCACCATATTATACAATAAATTTTAACCTCAAACCTTTTTGATATCTTGTTTTGAAATATATGCTAATTTCGAAGCTCCTAAAAAAAATTTCTCTTTTAGAAACACCTGGAAGTTCTCAATATGCTACTGCTTCTCATAGAGAAATTTACATAAACCCTGATGACCTTGTACCTCCACCTCCTCCATCTCTAAGTGCAACTGGAAGGCAAAACGCAACTTACAGAGCAGACACAGAGGACTTCTCTAAGAATAGAAGTAAGGGAATGGTGGCTCCTGTCCAAAGAAATTCAGATCAACAAGAAGAAAGACCGTATCAGAGAGAAAAAAGAATAAGTATAGGTCAGACAGAAGAAAGAATAAATGAAGACCGAATATTGCAAGAAATTTTTCTGCTCAAAAAGGAAATGAGTCGAGTTTCTGTTGAACTGCTGGTGAGCTTGTTTTTTTTTTGTTTTTTTTCATATGCTTGTTCTTTTTTAAAAATTTTATTTTGGAACTGTATGATCGGAAAGACCAATGCTAAAAGTAACTTCCGATTGTTCATTAATGTGTCTCTTATTGTTCGACTTCTATTACTTAATTTTCTACTGTATTCTTACCTCTTCTTGACAAAACACAATACCGATCAACTTAACATGTTGCATAATTATATAGTTTATATTTCCTCGTGAAAGGATGCGATTCATTATAAGTGATGTGATATTTTTATATTGATACTATTGAGGCTCATAAAGCTGAAAGAAAAGACTGGCAATCGTAACGAACATATTTCTTTGTTAATTGGTAAAGACCTATGCAATATTTAAGGATATATTGTTTGCCTTATTTTTCTTTTTAGTTTGCTTGGTAAAGGCTAAAAAATGCCGCAAAAAAGTTGTGTAAAAATTTGTGTTGTGTAAAAGCTATTCATGTTACTTATGGATGACAAGTGTATCATTAGTGATGCGTTTTTACAATATGCTAAGACGAAAAATCAAGAAAATTTGCAAATAACTGCAGAATTAATTATTGTTTTAATTGTTGTTCTTGTATTTTGCATGAATAGTTTAAACTGTTTAAAGACATACATTTTTGTTTTTATAGGCTGTAAAGCAACAAAATGAAAGTCAAGAGGCAGTGAATAGTTTGAGAAAAGATGTTTCAACCTTGCAAGGTGAAATGCAGATGGTCATTGCTGGGATGAGTGAAGTATCGGGAAAAGAAGATCGTTTTGAAAAAATACTTGAAAAATATTCTGAAAAACATGATCAGCTAAAAAAAGAAATCAGATTTCTAGATAAGGAATTCGAAAGTATAAAAGAAAGCCTGAAGGGCCTTGGTAAGGATTTCAAAGCTTTGTGGGCGGATACAAAATCTATGAATGCTGTACATGAGGACTTTATTGGACTTGAGAAAAAGTTTGAATCATACAAGGCTATGGAAGCTAGAATGGTGTCGAAGTTTGAAACAATGTCAAAGCTTAAGGCGGACGTGGATCTTGCTTCACGTGACATCTATTCGTCACGGGAATCTCTCGATAAAAAGCTTGAAGCATTTTACGAATTGGAGAAAAGAATGACTAAGCTCTCTACAGTGGACCACCGTACTAAAAGATCAGCTTCTCCTGAAAGGTTTTCAATTTACTTGAAGAAAATGGAGGAAAATTTTTCCAAAAAATTTGCACTTATTGAAAGCTACTTTGATGAGAGCAAGCGGTGGAGGGAAAAACCGTTAATCAACGGCGCAAACAACTTTTCTAAAGAAAGCATGGGAGCACAAGAGGAGCTGCCTGAGAGAACTGCAGAGGCACCATCCGAAAGGATTGGGAAACTGCTTGATAGAAAAGTCAATGAACTCGTAGCTGTGAAACCGGAGAGCGTTCTCAAAATTGTAGAAAACAAAGCAATTGAGACTACCACTAACGAATCAGAGAAGGCTGTCAAAATGGTAAAAACTAATGGAAATCCGCCTGCGGGTGAAGATGCGGATAATTTCGTCAAAACAGTGAAAAGAAAAGCAAATGACCTTTCAGTTGAAGGAGGAAAGAAGAAGAGGCGGAAGAAGCAAGATCGGCGTCAAATCCAGGCAGGACGCAATGCAGCAACAAGAAATCAGCTGACTAAAAGTTCAATTTCTCCTGAAAGGTTTTCAATTTACTTGAAGAAAATGGAGGAAACATTTTCTAAAAAAGATGCACGTAGATTTTTCGTACAAGATTTTAAATACAAGATCCTATCCGATACAGAATTTCAAGTATTTGGCAAGATTGGCCGATGCAGAAAAACTTTGCTGTTACCAGTTGATAAAGTCTATTGCATGCAATGGTTGTCATTCCCAACGCAAGCAATTGGGAATATTCATTGCATGTTGCTTTCATGTAAAAAAGGAGACGAAGTCATAGAAACCGTTCAGTTTGGTTGGATTGGTAAAAAACCCCAGACGCTGACATCTACCAGAATTGTTTATGCAAAAAATTCCTTTTATTCACTTGGTTTTGTACTTGTGAGTGACAAAATCGCCAAAGTTCATTTTATTATTGACAACCAACCTGTTTGGCTTGAACTAAAAGCTGAAATGCTGACTATTGGAACGAAAGCATGTTCAAATCTTTTCCCGGTACAGTCAGTTTTTTCCCGGAAACGAATAAAATATGTTCTTGGTCTTGATGAACACTTTAAACCCTATATTATAAAAGCAACTTTAGATAAACAAGAATCACCTCATGAAACAGTTGCAGTTGAGTCACATCTACCAGCACCTTCAATGGATGAAGTGAGTCCGAAATCGATGAACCAAACCGCAGTGACGAGCGACGATATCGAAATCATTGATGAAAATATACCTATTAAAAATCTCTCGAGTCTAAAAAATATTCCTGGACCAAGTAATATATTATTTATACAGAATGATGGGGCTTCTAAAAAATCGCTTGTGGAATCTGCACAAGAAAGGCGTGGTGACAAAGTCCTACATGCTACTTTACTAGACCCAAAAGAAAAGCAAAGGTATAGTACATAGTATATTATGCCTTACTAAAAAAGATAGTATATAATAGTATGTAATAATAATAGTAGTATATAATAGTATATTACTTAGTAAAACAAAAGAGAAAAAAAAGCAACTGCTAGCCATTCTCAAGATTTTGTGACACATTATTTTACTCCACTGTTTATGTACAATGTACAGTGGGCAAGGCCGTACCCAGAGGAGGGGGGGGGGTAAGCGGGTTTTGGCCCCCCCCCCCCCTAAATGTTTGTCTGACTTGTAAAAACGTAACAAAAATGGATATAAACAAATTCTTTATTCGTTTTTTTTTTTTTTTTTTTTTTTCCCCCCCCCCCCCCCCCCCAAAAAAAAAAAAATCCTGGGTACGGCCTTGGCAGTTGGTTACAATTATATTATTATAATTTTATCTGCACGTATTTACTGATATTTCTCGACTATAATGGTTTTAATGTCTTTTCTATCCAAGCTTCCTTAGCCTTCTGCCTCTTAGAGTAAATATTTGCATTTTGGACGTGACCCCATTCCAAAAACTGGTATGATTTTGATTAAACTTGGATTTTGATGGCTTTGCTTATTGATGTGGTTGCAGTTCATGCAATGGCAGACAAAGGGGTAAATCTATATATAAGAAATATCGATACATTTCAAGAGTATCCTTCCGCTGATCTAATACTGTTGAGCATCGATATTTTTAGGATTAATTAAAAAAAAAACAACCTCAAAACAAGTTTCTCAAAGGAAAGTAAAGTGTTTCACTAAGCCAAAAATGAGCAAAAATAAACTTAAATAGCCTTCCAAGTGTAAAACTACCAAGAATTTCCCGTTAATGAATAAGTAAAACTGAAGCACGAACAGAAATTACAATAAATCAATACGTCAAACTCAAAACGGGTAAAAATTACAATGAGTAGGGATAACAAACCCCACGCCATCTCAGGGCCAGAACATGATGTGAAATTTACTGAAAAAATGAAATGACCTTGGATTGTCAGTCTGATATTCATTAACTGATATTTATTCCTTAAAGTTCTAATAATGTTTTATTTATCAAAGTAAAAAAAGTGAAAACATTTTAAATGCATTAACCAGTATGAGAGTATATCAATAGTATTTCCTTCGGACTATTTTGAACGAGATGGCTATGTCAAAATTTTGATCAGATTTTTTTATGGAAAAGAGGGGGTTTTTTTGGGGGGGGGGGAGGGTGCTAATCGCCCTCTCCCATAATTTTTCCTTAAGAGGGAGGTAGAAGTTTCAATTTCGGATTAAAAGAGCTTCCTCTAAACTGTATACAAACACCCTTCCAAAAAAAAAAAAAAATGCCCCAGGAGTATAACTGACAACCTTAACCACAGGTTCTGAGGGGCTGTTTCGACCCTGAAGGCCTTGTTATATGATTTTGAGACTATTTTGAATAAAATGGCTATCTCAAAATATATATCAGGTGTATTTGGGGAAAAGAGGACGTGAGGGGGGCTAGTTGGCCTCCGATCCCTTTGATTCTTATAACGCCACTAAAACTTCTTATTTACAATCCAATTATCCCCCTTTGAAGTTTATACATCCACACTTTCCGTAAAAATCTTATGTGCCCCCGGGGTATAACTTTCAACCCTTGCCCTGAGGACTGTGGGTGGGGAGGTCATCCTCAAAAATATAATTTCCAGTCCTTTCGAAAAAGGGCACTAGAACTTTCAATATCCAATCGAATAAGTGCCTTTCGGAATTTATACGACCACCATTTTCCATAAAAACCTTATATCTCCCTAGGGCACAACTTTCAACCCTAGCCTTGAAGGTTGTGGGGGGGGGGGTTGTCATCCTCAAAGACAGAATTTCCAGACCTTTCAACTACGCTGAAAAAAAATAGCTATCTCAAAATTTTGATTGGATGTGTTTGGAGAAATGATGGGCGTGGGGGCGGCTGGTTGCCCCCCAATCACTTTCGAATATTAAAAAGTGCACTCATTTCGCAATTTAATGAGCCCCTTTCGAAGTTTATACGACAACTTCTATACGAAGTGCCCTTAAACAAATAAATAAATAATAGATTGTGCCCACACCCCTCTTTACTTAGGCTGCGCTATTGCACTATGATTGTATCGATTTTTGGTTGCATTCTATTTAGTCGATAGGAGCCGCTAAAGCATTTGCCAAGTGTTGATAATTTCAAGGGCGGTTTAATTGCCTTAAAATCTTGGAGTTGAACATTGCGTCATTATAGCGAATATTACAGGCAATATTTCTAAATGGTATGTCAAAAATTCCCTATTCGTTTTCTTTGGTTTGCTACATGAAGTTGATAAAGTATTAAAGAAAGTACTGTCAGTGGTAGAAGGGCCTAGGCATATTCATCAAAATAGCAAAAAAGGCATATTGTGGAAATTACTGGGTAGAATATAAAATATTCGGAGTGTCGAGCGCTCCTTTCTTGGAACACCTGCCTGCCATATTTCATGAATCGTACCTCTGAAATTAGAAAATAACACCATCTACAGACATCTCATAAATGGGAGCAACAAGGCAGGTTTTTCTCTGCTGGAAAAAATAATATATCTGTTAAAACCACTGCCAAATTTTAGATTTTTATGTGAAATTTTTGTCTTTACTGTTGATGTTAAAAGGGATATCATTTCCGATTAATCTTAACTTGTGTAATGTTCTTTGTTCGTTGTGTTTGGCAAGTCCACCGATCCTTGACCTTTCCCCAGTAGTCTGACTTTGGAAGGTTTGTACTATTACACATTAGGTTAACAGTCAAAATCTAGTGATTATTTTCCTCAAGAATTTATAGTAATTATCTATCGGGCAATATTTTATTGTTTGGATCGATTGAGATTAATAGCTACAATCTCCAGTTTATAGTGAACTGATCAAATATCGAATATGCTGCTCCTTCAACTAGGCTGCAAAATGGCGTAGAGATGATCAAAATCTGAACTCATTGACAAATCTGAACTCGATCAAGTTATTTAGATGTTGAAAATCAAGGGTTGTTTCAAAATAAGGAATCGAAAATACTCTTTTAAGATTACCTTGAAAAAGGAAAAAAGGAGATTGCGGTTTTTTAAGCCAGTTACATTATGTATGGCCATGATTCTTGATTGATAAATCAAATTGGAGTTATGTGCAATAACAGTTTTTCTCAGTTCCTTCAGCTAAGATATGATTTTTAAACAAGCCAAGTGATAGGCTAGGCTCGGCCCTGATTCACAGTGATAGATAGGGATTGACATCACTACTAATAGCCAATTTTTTAATGTACCCTGAAATATTCGATCATTATAGCAGCTGGTTTCTAAAAAATACCGTTTTTCAAAGTCAATTTGAGCCAGTCGTTTCCAAACCTTCATGTAGTCATACCTACCTGTTGGTAAATGGGTAGTATAATCCATCAATCTATTAAGAGGCCCTCCGACAGCGATACCGCGCCACTCCCTACGGGCTTCTACAGTTCCGTACATTGCACCTCAATGCGCTCCGACAGTGCCTACCAGGGTAGGCATTGATGCTACGAGCCTACCCATGCATACATTGATCTTATCTATAGTCATAATGCGGTCTGATGGTCGCTCATACCAGTAGCTATTACAGGTACTATGGTGTCCTGCCTAGGGCCTCTCTAACTACGATGGTGCCCTGCCTAGGGGCATAATAACTAATGAGTGATTTCTCTTTTAAGTATAAAATCCTTGAGTGGAATTTATTTATGCACAGTACGGTTTCAAATAGAGCGGAGTAAACACTATACCATGTTAAATTCAATTATGACTAGTCTCTTTGATCAGCTAAGAATTTAATATTATTGATTAAACTTATATGAAGGACGGTGGTTTGGTGAAATCTATACAATTTTCCCTTTTCAATTATTCATGTCCATTTAAATTAATATTCTTTCATATATCACCATCCTCCTCCCTCCCTTCCTCTATATATATATATAT
>JAQQPU010002863.1:53362-63668 GCA_029168905.1 Artemia sp. Kazakhstan ARC1039 | reverse complement strand
GGGGGGGGGGTTGTCACCATCAAAGACCTAATTTCCAGAACTTTCTACTACGTTGAACACAATGGCTATCTGAAAATTTTTATTGGATGGGTTTAGGGGAATGGTGAGCGTGAGAGGGTGTTTAGTTACCCTCCAATCACTTTTGACTATTAAAAAGGGCACTAGCCCTCTCAATTCCCAATTGAATGAGCCCCTTTTGAAGTTTTTACGACAACTTCAACTATAGAAACCTTATATGCCCCAGGGCATAACTTACAACTTTTGCCCTGGCGGCTCAACTACGTTGAACAAAATGGCTATCTCTAAACTTTGATTGAATGTGTTTGGGGAAATGGTGGGCGTGGGAGGGGGGTCAATTCCTCTCCACTCACTTTCGAGTATTAAAAAGGACAATTTCCAAACAAATGAGCCCGTTTTTGAAATTTCTACAACAACTTTCTATATAAACCTTATATGTCCCCAGGGCATAACTTACAACCCTTGCACTGAGGGCTCTGAGGGGGTTATCATCCTAAAAGACCTAATTTCCAGAATTTTCGACTACGTTGAACAAAATGGATATCTCAAAATTTTTATTGGATGTGTTTGGGGAAATAGTTGGCGCGAGAGGGGGGTTAGATAAGATAAGATATTTATTTCGAGAAATTACTATCACAAGCCCTGAAGGGCCGAATTCGAATTTCGAAGTCCATAAAAAAACAAACAAGCAAGAAAATCATAACAAAAGCACAACAATTTACAGATTGGCAACCAATGAAAAAAAAAAAAAATTAAAATAAATAAATAATCAAATATCGGAATGCTGTATGATTCCTTTGTCACTTATATTAAAAAAATTCAAAATGGCAACTAGTTAATAAGATAAAAACTAATAAAACTGAAAAAAAAAATAATATACACATTAACAAATGTTTAAAAAACAACATAAAAAGGGGATAGGGAACAAAAAAAAAGAGTATAGAGAAAACCGAGCTGTTTCTTTTATTATATAAGAGAAACGACAAAATTTATGCACAAATTAACCACTATTTATTAAATCAGTAAAAAAAGGGATAAAAGATTTCTTATACCGCAAGGTAGTACAAAGAATGGGAGATAAGGTGGGGATAGGCTGGGACACAGTTCGTGGAGGACGATTTCTATCAGGTACATGGTATTCAGGGAAAAGGTTCGCAGTACGGGGGTTCAAAAGTGCCAACTTACCAAAACGGAGGCACAAATTATTTCTTCGTCTCTCGAGGGTCTCTAGGTTTGAAATATTTAACAAATACAAATAGGGTATCTTGCCCTCCTTAAAAATAATTCTTAGAGCTCTCTTTTGGACATTTTCAATTTTTTGTGTTGCTTCATTAGAGAGGCCAGAGTGCCACACAGGACAAGCGTACTCTAATATGGGACGCACAAAAGATATGTATACTTGTAGTAAATGTGATTGGGGGCAACTGAGTTTATTTAAAAGTTTAAGGAGGGAAAGCGAGGAGTTTGCTTGTCGTAGGATATTATTTATATGGGCATCCCATTTCAAATTAGAAGAAATTGTAACACCAAGGAGTTTAAGAGATGTGACAGAGGTTTCAGGAGGAATAGGAGCAAGAAAAAGGGGAGGGGATTTAAGGAAACTTACTGAGACTATTGCGGATTTAGAAGGGTTAACTGTCATATCAAGGGAAGAGGCCTCACAGGCAATATCTTGGAGTATGCCCATTGGGTTGCTAAAGATGTTTTTATGACATATCTCTAAAACTGTCAAGTCATCGACAAATTTCCATCTATTGTCATAAAGGGTTGAAAGGCTGTTAATCATAAGAGAAAAAAGGAGAGGGCCTAGAATAGTCCGCTGAGGAATGCCATTAAATATGGGGAGGTGATCTGAGAAACAATTTAGATATTTAACTGCTTGAGATCTATTAGAAAGAAAAGAGGCAACGAGCTTAACAAGGAAAGTTTCAATGTGGAATTCATTTATAAGTTTATCTATGAGTAAATTGTGGTTAATCAAATCAAAAGCTTTTTGAAGATCAATAGAAATTAGATTAAGCCAAGTGTTAGGTTTTTCAAGTAATTTACCCATGGTATCAACAAGAAGTTGCCCTTCAATCACTTTCGACTATTAAAAGGGCACTAGCCCCTTCAATTTCCAATTGAATGAGCCCTTTTTGATGTTTTTACAACATCGCTTTCTATAAAAATCTTTCTATAATAACTTACAACTCTTGCCCTGAGGGTTGTGGGGGGAGGGGTTGCCATCCTTAAAGACCTAATTTCCAAAACTTTCAACTACCTTAAATAAAATGCCTATCTCAAAATTTTGATTGGATGTGTTTGGGGAAAAGGTGGGCTTGAGAGTTACCCTCAAACTTGAGAGTTAGTTGCTCTCAAATCACTTTCAACTATTAAAAAGGGCACTAGCTCTTTGAATTTCCAATTGAAAGATCTCTTTTTCATGTTTCTATGACAAAGATTTCAATAAAAACTTATATGCCCCGAGGGCATTACTTATAACCCTTGCCCTGAAGACTGTGGGGGGAGTGTCCTGCTCAAATGTATCATTTCCTGAACTTGAAACTGCGTGGAACAAAATGGCTATCTCAAAATTTTGATTGGGTGTGTTTAGGGAAATGATGTGCGTGGAAGGGAGGTTAGTTGCCTTCCAATTACTTTCGACTATCATAAAAGGCACTAGCCATTTCAATTTCCAATCGAATGAGCCCTATTTGAAGTTTGAACGACAACGCGTTCTATAAGAACCTTATATGCCCCCAGGGCATAACTTACAAGCCTTGCCCCGAGGGCTGTGGGGGGGGGGCAGTCATCCTCAAAGACCTAATTTCTAGAACTTAAAACTACGTTGAATAAAATGGCTATCTCAAAATTTTGATTGGATGTGTTTGGGGAAAAGGTGGGCATGAGAGGGGGGTTAGTTGCCCTCCAATCACTTTCGACTATTAAAAAGGACACTAGCCCTTTGAATTTCCAATCGAATGAGCCTTTTTTGAAGTTTCTACGACAACGCCCCCTATAAAAACGTTATATGCCCCCAGGGCATAACTTACAACCCTTGCCCTGAAGGCTGTGGGGGAGTGTCCTCCTCAAAAACATAATTTCCATAAACTTCTTCGATACGAAGTGCCCTGCTCTAAAGGAAAAAAATAATAATAAATAATACATTGTGTCAATATCGTTCTTATATTCCCTCAGGGCATAACTTAAAACCCTTGCTCTGAGGGTTGTGGGGGATTATCCTTCTCAAAAACATATTTTCTATCTGGAAATCAACTACGCTGAACAAAATGGCTATCTCAAAATTTGTATTGGATGTGTTTGGGTTAATGATGGGCGTGGGGGGCTAGTTGCCCTCCAATCAGAACTATCAGAAGATCTCCAATCAGAAAATCAGACCTATGATTGGTCCGATTTTCTTTAGATTCTTTGGGAGCAATTCCAAATATAGGCTGCTGAATGGCTGCAAAATAGGCTGCTGAATCGAAAGTACTAATTATGTTCACCATTCTATTCATGTACCTTCTAGAGAAGACTACGTTATGAATAAGCCTCTACTAACTCCTTGGTTATTATAGAATTTAAATGACGTAATCTCGTTAGGAGTTTTACTAGTTTCCCTGGTAGGAATCCTTGAATCAATCTTATGAAAGGTCTCCTATACTCCTCTGTGTAGCTTAGTATTTAGAGAAAGAGGTCGTAAATTTTATTTGCCTTGGAAAAGTGGAATTTTCTTGTTTTTGCCTTCATAATTCTTTCTTGTTAAGCCTGAAAAGTGAATGTCGTTATATAATGTGGTCCCAGTGTCCTGCTAGCAGTGGATAATAAAAGAAGACAAATCAGTACTGCCCTCCATGCAAAAAAGTGATTTTCCTTCTTGTTCGAACCTGGTGACTGTAAGTTTTCTGTTTTGGGTTTTTGGCCATGACAATTCCAATCTTGTACTTTCTGTTTTGATTTTGGGGTCTCAGGCTATTTTTCGGTATTTTTTAAAATTTGTTTTCAAACTAACATTTTACTATTAAGACTAATTTAGATAATTGTTACCCTGCAACCATGGAAATGTTCCTTAGGTCTATCTTTAGAATATGTTACTTCTTAATTGGAAAGCCACACGCACTCAGAAATGATCTAAAGCTGCTAACAAAGAGCGAATGCAGGGGTAAGTGGAATATGCAAAGACAGGGTAGAAGGTGGGACACGGTATTTTTCTGCCATCTAGCATTCTTTAGAAAATCCAATAAAGCCACCTAGTATAGTTCATTCAATGGCGGACATGACACTTCTATCATTTTGGTAAGTTGCTATTTTTGTTTTTGAGAAAATTGACTTCAAAGTTTCGGCTATACCCCCCAAAAAATATTTGGGCAAGTTTTTTGTGCTTTATTTTGTAATGGTTTGCAGAAATTGTGTTTGTAAGATAGCAAACAAAAGCTAAAACATCAGGCCGCGTCGTGTGGCTATCTTGTGGAAACATATGCAACAGTAAGAAAAATCGGACACAATTTCCAAGTAGGGGTCGCATGGCGTATACCGGGACAAGGGCAAGTGGTATTTAGTGGGACATGTCCTAGTATATACCACATGAATTCTTACAGTTCAGTTCATACATTGCGTCTTTTCGTATCTGTTTTTACTTGTATCCTAACGATAAAAGTAGCTTATACTTTCTTCAGATTGGACGTCAGAATAAAAGAAAATGCCACAATTTCCAAGAGCTAAGTGGGTCAATTTCCATGAGTCCCACCTTATACCCCGTCCCTGCATGTACCGAATATTCTAAATTGGTTGCTGAAAAGAAACTTGACCAGCATTTCATGATTAAAGCAGCTATTGTAGACCTAGAGGCTGGCTTACCAATTAAAGCAGTGACGGAGAAACACAGAGTGTCACGTTCATCCCTTCAAAGACACTACCGAAATTGTTCAAAACTCAGTGATGATGGAAAAACGAATTGCAATGGCGCCCAGAAGTTCGGATTTGCTACTATTTTTACGCCTGAAGAAGAAGCATTGCTCTCTCAATACCTGCTGCAAGCGAGCAGAATGTGTTATGGTTTGACCAGTCGAGACACCAGAACCCTTGCTTACAACTACGCCGTTGCAAACAAGACTGTCCCAGACAGCTGGACAGACTCCAAAGAAGCCGGCATACACTGATTAGCTGGATTTGGGGCTGAAAACCTTGGTTTTCAAACCTTTCGCTTTGAAAACCAGAGGCAACAAGTTTGGGGCGTACCAAAAGTTTTAACAAGCACAATGTAAAGCAGTTTTTCTTCAACTTGCAGTCGGTTTTGAAGAAAACTCCATTTACAGCAAGCAACATATTCAACTGTGATGAAACCTCAGTCACCACTGTTCATGTTCCTCCAAAGGTTTTTTTACCGAGAATGTTAGGAAGATAGTGGGCAAAGTAACCTCATCTGAGCGTGGCGTGCTTGTGGCTATGGTTGAAACCATCTCTGCCAGCGGGTAGTACCTTCCCCCTACATTATATTCCCAAGCAAGAAATTTCAATCTCACATGCTGACTGGTGCTCCTGCTAACTCTGCTAGAGGAGCCTCGCCTTCTGGATGGGTAAACCAAGAACTGTTTCTGGAATATGTCGAACATTTCAAGACTTACTTGCATGTTTCCCCTGAAACCCCGAAGCTTCTAATATTGGACAACCACGATTCCCATATCTGTTCTGCAGTTGTGCAGTTTGCGAAAGAGTCTGGCATCATTTTACTAACAATACCACTTCACTGCAGCCACAGGTTGCAGCCATTGGACATTTGCGTGTATTTTCCCTTCAAATGCTAATGCAACAAGGCTATGGACAACTGGATGCTGTCCAACCCATGGAAAAATGTGATGATATACGAGATTGCATCTCTTGTTGGCCAATGCCTCCCCGTATCTTTCACACCAAACAACATAATAAGGGGCTTCGAAAAAGCAGGGACATGGTCCTGCAAGCCAGACATCTTTAGAGAAAAGGATTTTCTAACATCTGCTGTAACTGATAGACCTGCACTTGATGCTTTGGATCCAGTTAAACTTGGTAACAACCAGGCCGAAACCCCAAGTACAAGTGGGCCTGAACAATCCTCTACACCCATTTTAGTTCCTGTGACGTCAGAACAAGTTCGGTCATACCCTAAAGCTAAGCCACGTGTACTGAGTGGCAGAGGCAGGAAGAAAGGCTCTACAAAGATTCTTACTGACACTCCTGTGAAAAGACAGATTGAAGAACAAGAAGCCGAAAGAAAAGATAAGAAAGCACGGGGTGGCAAGGCTAGAGGAAAAGTTGGGACTGTTGGAAGAGCTGAAAAAGCAAAAAAAGACCAGACAACAAAAAAGTTATTTGCGGATTCAGAAGGAATTGATGATAAAAAATGATTCTTGATGATGACAGTGATGATTTGATGAAAATAGGTGAATCGGAAGATGAAAATGAGAAAGAGGA
The DNA here is from genome assembly GCA_029168905.1 of Artemia sp. Kazakhstan ARC1039. Classification (NCBI taxonomy): domain Eukaryota; kingdom Metazoa; phylum Arthropoda; class Branchiopoda; order Anostraca; family Artemiidae; genus Artemia; species Artemia sp. Kazakhstan ARC1039. The sequence goes on along the minus strand of JAQQPU010002863.1, from coordinate 57,218 downwards.
AGAGATCTTTGACAGTGTCTCTACAGGAAATTTTGTTCAAGTTGTTTACGAAGGAGAGTATTTTCCTGGGTCTGTCCAAGAAAAAAAAACAAGAACAGTGTCAGAGTGAGCACCATGGGCATGGCCGGTCTTAGAAAGTTGAAATGGTCGGACCGAGAAGACTCAATATTTTATCCAAGGGAAAACATTTTGAAAAAGTTGTCGCCTCCTACCCCAGCACCCGGTACAGCTTCCAGAGCAGCGTCATACTTCGTGTTTACTGATTGGTAGTCTAGTCTTGTGCCTAAGATATTTTTACTTTTGAAGTCGAATTTCTTATACAATGAATAGTCAAAGTTTTCTACCTATACATGAATCTTTTTACTATGTCCCAGAGTATACCACCTCGTGTCCCAAGATATACCACCCACGGTACTTAGTGGGACAAATGGTATAAGCAGGGGCATTCCCCTGTTTTTCTTCTAGCTGTACAGGAAAAATCTGGAAAAATCACAGTTTTGTAGCAGTTCTGGGGCTTTTATTTGAGCGATAAACCATTTTTCTACTCCAATGTTAACCATGCATTTTGGAAGTTTACCAAAATCCGTCCCTGCTAACACTCCCTATGTTATATTGGTAAAGTAGATGATTATATTAAAATTTTCAAATACAAAAAAGTTATTTAGGGCATCTTGAAACAGGTTTTCCAGGCAGTTCAGGGGTCAATTAACCTTGTTCCCTAATACAAAAATTTTACTTTACATTAAATTACATTAAAATTACTGACATAACAAGGGACCATTAGTCTTGCCACATAAAAAGGTGTGTTTTAACTATTTGTTGTAGATGAAATCACTGGATTGAATTATTATCTTTGTTCTTAAAAAGGCTCGTCAGCAAAATTGGGATCTTGAGATGAACCCTTGGTACTTGAAGAATAGAGTAGGTTTTTGTTTTTTACTCTTTCAAATATGGAAATTTGATAGAATCCAACATCAATGAAGGTAATCGCTCTTGAATATTCCAAGGATACAGGGGAGGCTGTGAAAATGTGTCCCAGACCCCATGGGCTTGGGCATATATTTTTTCCAAAAATAAGAGCAATTAATCTCTGTCAGATCCAAATTATTCTTTTGAATAATAAATAATAAGTCCTATCTTTGTTCTATTGTTTTGTTCACTAACATTTACTTTATTTATGCTAGCTTAATTTTTTTGTACTTAACTGAAGCCCAATATGGTACCAAAAATTGGATGGCTCTTGTCAATTTAAGTGTTTATGATCTTTTCAGTTGTTGTTGTATTGGGGATGCTGTGTCGGAGTACATTTGTCATGTTTCTCAAGTTTCTACTATATAGTGACATATTTGGAAATTAACCTCGTGATCATTAATTTGTTTTTTCTCTTCCAACTAGCTGGGATGAATGGGTTCCAGAAAGTCGTGTACTGAAGCACAACGATGCAAATCTACAAAAACAGAAGGATCTGAAGAAACAACATGAACTTCAGGCGTAAGTTCTTCAATATTGTTTTTTGCACATCCTGGGTAATAATGATCAATTGCTGTAAGAGCTACACTGATTAAATTTTTAGCAAAAAGTGTGGCTTGATCTCTTTTATTAAAGTAGTTCAAAACCAGTATTTGAAAAATGTTTAGGTGTGGTACCAACCAAAAATAATCTGTGAGGGTTAGTATGTCTGATCAAAAGTGAAATTCTCGTCATTCTAGAATTTTTTTTTTTGGTGACACCTATCTGAGAAGGAACACCAATAGCACATTTTTGTCTATGAATAAACTGGAAACAGCAAACAAAAAGTTTATTCAGTTAGAGAAGCTAACTTTAAATCCGCAAAACAGAAGTAAACTAAGGATTTTCCATGTGACGATAACTTTTTCATTGAGTAACTTGTAATCACTCTGCCAAAGAAGAATTCAATCCTTGTCAGAATCTATCTGTAGTTCATGTCTAACAACTAAAACAAAATAAAAATTATAGAAAAACGGATGTAGCCTAATGTTTTAATAAAGCAGTGAAAAAGTAACAAAAACAAAAAGGAAACAAAAAGGGAAGGAGAAGAAGAAAACTAAAATAAGTTAAATGAATGCATATAAAGAAAAGGAGAATAAACCAAAAAAAAACTCAAAGGATAAAACTCACATTTGAATAAAGACCAATACGATAATTATCATCAACGCATTAAGGTACCAAAAGAACAAAATAGAACAAATTTTGTTGTCTTTCTGATAAACGGAATATCGCAATATTACTGAAAACCAATTTTGTGACAAATATTTTCTTTTGTACTTTTGAACTGATGAGGTTTCAGCAGTTAATATCATTATACATCAAATATTCAGTTTAATTTATTGGCTCTTTTTAAAGTTGTTAAAGACGAATATAGTTTCCCTACAAACAAGTGTTTGGATACTGCCTCTTTTCCTAACTGTAAATAAAAACCAAAAGCCTACTGCGTCATTGGCGCTTAACTGAAAACGGATTATATTACAAAAATATTTTCTTTTCCAGTTCTTACAGTATTAAAAATAAAAATACAATTACAGTGAAATAAATTCTTGAACTGATGGATCTTTCAACAATTAATGTCATTATACATCAAATATTCAATTTGATGTTGTTTATACTTTCCAAGACTGTTCAAGACGCATATAGTTTTCAGGAAAGCGCCAGTGACGCAGTAGGTTTTAAACTTTTACAGTGAGAGAAGGAGGTCATACCCAAACTCTTGTTTGTGGTGATTTTTGTTCGTTTCAAGCTTGATTTGCATATTCAATTTAAGTTTCACTCGTTTTAAGATTTATTTATTAATTTACATTAATATCTATTGTATGTTTGTTTGCATTGATTGTTTATTTAATTTCTGTTCGTTTTAAGTTTCATTTATACTTCAATAGGAAAATATTTTTTTTCGTTTCAAGCTTGATATTCATATTCAATATAAGCATTACTCGCTTTAAGATCTATATATTCATTTATATTATTACTTGTTGTATGTTTTTGCTATGATTGTTTATTTAATTTCTATTTGTTTTAGGTTTCATTTATTCTTTAATAGTAATTTATAGTCGTTTTGAGTTTGAATTTTAAAAGGTATTTGTATCTGCTGAGCTTAAGTTTAAAATGGCCTTTACTTTTCTTTGAAAAGCTTATGTCTCGGAAAGTTTTTTAAATTAATTTTTGTTCGTTTTTGATTGCGAAAAATTTCAAGTTTTCAAAAATTTCTTATTTCAAAATCAAACTTAAAAAAAAAAATCAAATATTCATCAAAGTATCAAAACTGATATCAAAGTAACAATATCAAAGTGAAAAATGGGTTTGTGTCAACCTCGGAGTTTTTATTATCTGATGTTTGAATTATTTTTAACAAAATTGCTATCTCAAAATTTTTATCGGATGGGTGTGGGGGGACTAGATTAAGCTTCGGTCTCTTTTGACTCTTTAAAAGTGAACTAGAACTTTCTAATTTCAATCAAATGAGCCCTCTCTGAAGTTTATACGATATCCCTTCTATAAGAACCATATATATCCCCAGAGTATAACTTACAACGCCTATCCCTGGGCCCTGGGGGGTAGTGTCGAACCTGGAGTTTTAATATCTGATGGTTGAACTATTTTTTACAAAATAGTCACCTGAAATTTTTATCGGATGGGTTTATCCCCGATAAACCCAAAGGCGTGGAGAGCGGGAGGGGCTAGTTGCCCTCTGATCTTTTTTCACTCTGAAAAAATGAACTACAACTTTTAATTTCCATTCAAATGAACCTTTTCTGAAGTTTATACGAGCATACCTTCCATAAGAACCATATATGCCCCCAGAGCAATGCTTACAACGTCTGCCCCGGCCCTGGGGGGGGGG
>JAQQPU010002863.1:23262-48362 GCA_029168905.1 Artemia sp. Kazakhstan ARC1039 | reverse complement strand
CCCCCCAACTGTGCCTCCTAATCCCTGTACGTTTTAAGGTTCGACCTTGTAACTCAGCCTCTTTAACTCTTTAGAAAACGTAGTTTTTTTCAAATAATTTTATTAAAGAACATGATTTTGAAAATGCTGATCATAATATTTTACTCAATAATACCAAAATGATTTCCAAAGATGCAAGGCTTAAAGTAGTTATCTTTATGCAATTGAAATTCAGAAAAGAATCTGCAGCACCAAAGGTGTGCACAGATTTTGAGGAGTGTGCACCTCTCAAAATCTCAAAGCTATGAGATTTTGGGGCAGTATCATATTTTAGTCAGTGTTGCAACGTTGGACTTTGAAAATAAATAAATAAAACTAATTAGTTATATTTGACAATGCTTTTTTCCCATGAAAATTTCAACGATCTATTGATTCTCAAAGACAACTGCACCTTCAAAGGACAGCTACGTCTTCTTAAGCTGTTTGGAACGAGGTGTTTTTTAGCTTGTTTTGTTGTTGATTTTTTCACCTACATTTTTTTGTTTTACATTTGGCGTCCACTATTACCAAAAACTGCTCAAAAAATGGTTATGGAGATCTTTAAAAAAAATGAATTCCCAATTTGCTGTAGGTTTTTAAGATATATATGGCTGTGTAAGTTTTCGCGTAGACTTTTATTTATTATTAAAAGTTGTGTTTTTTTTGTCCACTTTCTTGTTTAAAATATTGAACCCGTTCTTCTACGTGTTCATTTGTTTGAATCTGTAAATGGAAAAGTAGTGTGAATTAAGAAATTATTAAATTTTTTTCAAAGAATGAGCGAATAAAAATGAAAAAGAGTAATTTGAACCATATTTTTCAACTTACATCCCCGTCCCCAACTATTAGGGATATAACTACTCTTTGGAAGCGTTAAAATCCATCCTAATGGGCAATTTTTGCAATACCTCATCACCAGAAAACTCAGGCCAATTGCATCTTTTATAATTGTCAATAGACAGATAAGAGGTAATTAATCAAATAATTGTAAGCAAGTCTGCATTTTCAACGAAATCGTGATTGGTTTTCCGAGCAGTAGGCCAATTAATTGTGATTGAACTGTAATAATCTGTTGGAACTAATCGGACAATTATGCAGTGGGGGAGTAGTTACATTAAATTATTTTAGTCAAATCTGCTCTTGACGCACCAACTTTGTGGCTCAAATAGATCTATGGGATATTTTCACTGTCACCCGTTAAAGTTCTCAAATGACGTTTTCATGCTTCCAAACGAATTGCCAAAATCTGTTTATAAAGTTGTTCTCAAAGGGACAAACAGTAGAGCAATGTAGATATGGAGGATTAAAGTGTGATCAAACATTCATTACTCTCCGGGTTTTTCTCTGAGAACTAATTAGGAAACGGTTGGACATCCAGATCCCTGAAAAGGGGCAAGACAAAACTAGTGAGCTATCCAATGGTGATCCATAAAATAATGACCAACAAAACCAAGTCTCCCTACCACTTGTATCGGAATTCGGCTCTACTAGAAAGTTTCTCAAGTCTTACAAATTAATATAACTTGTCAGTCCTCCTTTCCTTCCAGACTAAACGAGCCCTTTTGTGTTGGCTGTACTTTAGAGTCACTAAAGCTGATTTTGCCAATTGGCGATTTCTTCACGTAGGTTCTTTGCAAAGAGGGGGGATATTAAAATGATTTACTGGTTGTAAAGTAAAATAAATATCTTGTTTTACCTTTGTTAGCAGATAGGCGCTTTACTGTTTCTTGACTTCTTAGTAGGGGCTGACACTTGGGTCTCAGCGTATGAGTGTTTTCGTCCATATTATACGAAGGTGAAAACCCGCAAAACCTTCAAATTTGTCATAACCATTATTATAGTCTCTTACTGACGCTACATCTCTGACAAGATGGATCTGTGATTGATACAAAAATGGAGCTTACCCTTTGCTCATTTCCTAGTGCTTAAAGGTGAAAGTTAGCCTATACACTTTCGGGTAAAAAAAAAAATTTATCGTCTCTATCAGGGAGAGTGAAATGTAATTAAAATCGCAGGACGTGTTGGTATTCAGAGGCTGAATACCTCTTGTCTGAGTTTTACTATAATAATTGGCCTTCTTCTCTCCGAGTAATCCTATGCGAATGTTGGCGATATTCTAGTCTATATGATACTATACGGATTCGCTGGTGAAGGTCACAGGTATGGATGTTAAAAGTCCATCTTAATAATGGCTGGCCTTGGGTGCGCAGGTTGTGTGCCTTAACAATTCTCTATTAAGGGGTTTTGTGTCGATTTTGAATTATGCAGAAGTCGAGCGCGAATATTGGTTTATTTACGAAAATAAACCTAAGGTTGTTGTTTTTATGTGCAAAAGTGATGCCATCGTTCTTGGTATAAAGTTTGTGATGGGACAGTTAAACCAGCTTCAAATGTAGCATATCTAGATTTCTCAAGTGAAGTTTGTAAGGCGTACAGGATGCTCGTATGTTTGACCATTTCTTTTAATTTTAGCTTCCGCGTTCAGTATTTTTCCCTTGATATGCCTGACGTTTTCACTTTTTCCCCGTTTGCTCTTCCATCGGATAAAAATAAACTCCCACTCTAGTCTTGTTTTTATCGCTTTTTAAAATATTCGTTGTGTGTTTCCACTTGGAAAAGTAATTCTATGATAAGTAAAAAGTGTTATATGCGTGGTCTGTATCTGGCTATAAAGAGAAGGTTTAGAAGTTTCGCCATAGTCTGGCAATGGAAATGCCCTCAGATATTTTTTGCTGGTGTTTTTTCTTGGTTATTGTTCCTTATTATTTTTGTACATTTATGAATTTGTATTTATCCTTATTGACTAATAACTGTTCCTTATCTTTGTTTAATTCCCAGTGTGTTATTATGAGTGTGTGATTAGTATTTTCCTTATTGTTATTTATTCATTTTTATCGCCCTTTTGTAGTTTTGTATCTTTAAAGTGGACAACAAAAACATGCATGGATTGAGTTAGGTTTCATGTTTAGGAGGAAAGTAGCACTTAATTAGCACGTGCATTTATAAAGCTAGAAACATTGATCGGACGTGAAGAAACAGAGAATTAAGGTAATTTGAAGCTGAAACTGGGTACATTAAGACCGTCTTAAAGCAACCTGTCATAGTTTTTCTAGAACAAGAAACTCTTCTTGTTATTACTATTTTAGAAGTTTGTACAATGGTGTGATCGGTCTTAGAACGATGACGGATAAGTAAAGCCAAAATATTGCTTCCTCAAATCATCGACAAAGTTGAATGTCAGCTGCTTTAACACTTCGCCCTTGCCTGGCAACGTGATGTAGTTTTCATTGGCTTTGAAACTAAGCAGAAGCAAGAGGACATTAAAAAAACTGATCTGAAGGATAACGGTATTAAGCTGACAAGGAAAGAATGGCGACACCGTATAATGTCAAACAGTTTCTGATTGATAGAAATGCGGTTAATAGGCCAATCATAAACACTCCTATAATACTGAAGCTCCACAACTTAAATTCTGAAGATGCAATGTGAAATACCAATTAAGCATATTTTTTTTTTTTAAGGAAAGCTAAGAGGATGTCTGCAAAGATTGGTAGGGAGACTCCCGACAAAAAGGATATTGACTCTGAAGGGAGTCGAGCCTCTACACCACTGGACAAGGTGGAAACGCCCCTCTTGAAAGGTCAAAGATCACAGAAGCGTGCTGCTCCTTTCACTCCTGCCAAATCTGTTAAGGCAGCGCCGGTGCCACCGAAGAAAAATAAAGTTGATACATATGTTGAAACGGTAAATTTGTATTTATTTATCTTTTTTCATACCAGAAAATTTAGCACTATGTAGGCATATCCGCAAAGATTTACTTATTCATATATAACTTTTAAGTGTAATACATAACACGTTTTATTATACTATCTGGACTCCGTTTTACACCTTCTTCGCCGAGATCACCTAGGCTCTTTGCGGTTAAATTTGGTGACTCTCATCTGTATATATTCCTTGCTTGTGCGTTGGCTATAAAAAAAAAACGTTTACTGTGGTCTTATTCTAAATGAAATAGGACTTTATTCGACACGCATATCAATTTTTATGCCTGGTAGATGTGAAATTACTCACGTGTTACCAAATGGCAGTCGGAAAACAAAAAGCTTCAGCTAAAAATGGTGAAAAGCAATAGTGCGTGCTATTGTTGCACCGTTCCTGGTCCTTACCATATCTGACAATTCTCGGAGGGGGAGAAGTGGATCCCAAATTTTATCATCTTGCCATCTTTCAGAAGCTGGTGTTGGACATTAAGCACACTTAGTTCAAAGTAAGGGTTCCTATCCTAATAGCAAGGAGACAGTTTCTCCCTGATAGGAAGGCATCATACATTTATGGAAAGGATTTGTCGGATCCTAACTAAAGTTGCGTGGGAAGTAAGAGCTACTCTCCTAGTTTTGTCTTTTGCTAGTCTTGTCGCAATCAGTCTAGCCTCTGTAAGTGAGACGGTAGGGGTCCATAAGTTTATTTTGTCATTATATCTTCCAGACTGGCTTGTTAGATCTCAACCAAACTTTAATCTTCCAGATCAAGACTCTAAAATATCATAGTCCTGATATCTTCTAGAATGAGACGTCAAATCCCAAACAAAATGGGTGGGAAGTAAGATTTAGTGCCCTGTTTCTAACTTTTGAGTGTCTGAACTTAAGTCAACCTCTACAAAGCGAAGTAATTATTTTTTCTTTGTCTTTTTTTCTGGGTCTGCGCCCGAGTTGATGACTGTAGGGCTGAGTCCCCAAATTCTTTTCATCAGAATATTTTGACTCAATCAAACTTGATGAGATACTTCCTGATCAGCTTGGGTAATAATTGTGTCATGCATTGATTCTAATTCAATTAGGTCTTTTTGTTTGGGGGGGGGGGTTGAATGACACTTGGATTCTAGTCATCAGGATATTCATGAAAAAGGGATTGTTAGAAATCGATCAAATTTTGTCAGATACAACTATTGATTTTCAGATTGTACCTTTCTAGAGGCCAAGATTGATTTGATTGCCGTGGGGGAAAATGAAGGTGGTCCTCTTAGGACATTTTCCAGAATGTAATTTTTAATCCTAACTAAACTTTGTTGGGATAGATCTGGGCTCATAATTATGTCCCATGAAGAGAGGCCTTAGAAATTATATCTTTCAACGGACTCTCCCCCTCCTCCCCCCTTCCCGAATCGCCATGAACGCCAACAAAAATTTCTGTTAAGTGCTTTTCGTTTCTTTGTGATTTTTGAATTTAAATTAATCGCTTTCTAATCTTTATGTTCACCTTGGCACCATTTATTGAAATGGGGGAGGGCGATAGCCTATCTTGTTGATTTTTTTTTTTGGGGGGGGGGTGAAATTAGAAAAACGGAGAATCGCTATGACACTGCAGCTGTAGGGGAGGGGGGGGTCTGAATGTTTTTACCTGTATTTGTTTTGTCGTTTCTTTAAAATCTGTCATCAGTGACGTAATTTTCTTCGTTTACTATGGGCATTATTTATCTTTTCTGCAACGTAGTTTCGCAACTCTGATAGCATAAATTAATTTCATTTTCCAATGTTCTAAACTTTACCTATCATATAACTAATGAAAAGATTGTTTTCAGGAAGAAGAATATCTTGCTAAAGTGGAAATCAAAATCAGAATCCCTGATGAATTAAAATCTTGGCTTGTTGATGATTGGGATTTAGTCACAAGGCAGAGAAAGGTATGTTTGTTTTTAATATGGGTAAAGCAAAAAATTTTAGGAAGCGAGGGGTAGGTTGAGAGATTTACCTAACTGAAATGGGGCCTGATCTTAAACAACCAATGTGCCTTTTTTCACAGAATGTGTCTCATTTTTATATATCCTTTTCTATCAGTCCTCTCTCTGTCATTTCCTTATATTTGTTTGTTAAAAATGTATCTATGAATATGAGGGTAAGATGAGATTTGCTAATTATTTAATAAGCATATAATGAATACACAGTACTGATCCCCCAAAAACTCCTGATTGCACGAAGATGGGGTCTGATTCTGGACCAAAGAGTATGTATTTCACCTGAATGTCTGCTATTCCCATTGTTGTCTTTGTCTATCTTATTGAACTCCGTTATTTCTATGTGGGCATATGTTCTAATTTTTTCTTGTGAAATTTTATCTTTTAAAGAAAGTTGTCAGTTTTAATCACTCTATGTTCTTGTTATTTTTCAAACACTGGCAACAAAATTATTAAAATGATCAAATAAAGTTTTCGTGCTAGTGCCAACTACAATCTTGTGTATTTACATCTTGAATGGGAAGATGTGCCACGGCAAAAGCAGGAGAATAGTAAAACAACGGAACATTTTATGAAAAATGTTTTTTTTTTTTAAAAGAAGAAGAAGAAGAATGAAAAATGGTAAACTGAAAATAAGAACTAAATCGATCTTAGGGTGAAACTATCGTAATTCTCTGTCTGCCGCCTCATTGTTCAATGAGATGACATGCTCCATGCCCCTAATTAATCTCACAAATTTTATATAACTAATTAACCGTCCAATACTTTTGTAATGCTTTTACCAGGCAACATTGAAAAGCTGTCTGATCAGTACAAATGATAATCTTTGTCAAATGACTTAAAATATAAAATTCAGCCAACACAAATTAAACTGAACTCAGGCATGCATAAATTGTTTTAAGAAATTAAATCTACTTTGGGTACATGCGTGGTACATGATTACAGCATAATCGTTTTTTTTCTACGTTATTGATTTTTTGCTTTGCGAAAGTGTCACACCGATCTAAAGGTGCAGTCTTTCATAGAAGAGCGGAGACACTTATGGGTAATGCTGCTGAAGTACCTGCCAAACAGATTAATATTCAAGATTATGCTTCATATTCATGGCTATTAAAGGTTATTTTTAGACAATTAAAAACTATGCATTTGATAATAAAAGAAATTACAACCTCCTTTACACCCTCCAAGGAAGCTCCTATTTCTCTAAAATCTTTCTTTACGGTATCCTCCTACCCCAACCGAGGTCTATTTCCTCTCTCTAACTCTTTTCTTAAAACTAATTGTGGTCCCGTTCCTATCTTTAACTGTGACAAGTCCAGATTGACTACTCTCTCTCAATTCATTAACATTACAGTACAATATTTTACTATTACGCTGTCTAGCTGCATCTTCCAGATCCCCGGCGATTTCATCCATGGTCCCCACTTCACACCTCCATGGTTCATATGTTAATGCTTTCTCCACTTTCTTTACATTCCTCTTATTTTTGTATGATATATCACTCAGATAATTCTTGTACAAGCCCTTCTCCTCTCTATTAAGCTTCAAGCATTTTCACTAATATTCCTAGCTACGTTCATAACTTTCTTCCCTAAGACACCATCAGCAACTTCACAAATTATTTTCCTAAAATTATTCTATCCATCTTCTAAATTGTCACATTTTAATCTGTCAAGTTTAGTATTCAACTGTTCCTGGAAAGTTTCTCTCAAATTCTCATCCTGGACTCTACCAACAACGTAGCTTCTCGGAAGGTAGTTACCCTTCCAAAATTTCAACTTTAAATTTACCCTAGACACTGCTAGATGATGATCTTTATCTTTAACATCAACAACAGCTCTTCTATATACCATAGTATCTTGTTTTGGTCCTGCTAGTCTTCGTTTAGAATAACATAATCAATAAGGCTATCTGTCTTACCATCGTGTGAATACCATGTTAGCTTATGAGCTGTTTTATGACCAAATAATGTGTTGGTTATAAATTGATTGTTATGCTTACATAGTTGCAGCAGTCTGTAGCTATCACTGTTTTCTTTTCCTACGCCAAATTTACCTGTTCTAGGATACCATCTATCTCTGTTTCTACCGACATGGGCGTTAAAATTTCTTAGTAAAAACATCATATTTTAACCTGGGAGCCTGTCTATTCGTTTTTGTATCTGTAAGTAAAATTCATCTGAGTCACTACTGTCTCCATCAGTCGGTTCTACAGGGGCATCTACTACTATGTTTGAAACTCTGCACTTTTTAGTTATATAATGAGCGATTAGTATTCTATTATTAATTCCTTCATCAGCAGAACTTAGCAGCTTCCTTATTCATCATGAGCCCTACTTCTTGTCTATGTGCCTCATTCTCCCTGCCTGAGTAAATAAATTTTACATCACCTAAATTCATGATTTCTACCTGTAGGATTTGAGTTTCTGAAATTGTTAACAAGTCCAGTTTAAAGCGTCTGAATTATCAGTCAAAATGTCGACACTATAGTTATTTCTTAAAGATGTAATATTCCAATTTGCGATTTTCATATTCTTTAAGTCATTGAAATTATTTTGTCGTCAGGAAAAACATTGGTCCCAGAATCACTGCAGGACGAGGATAAACACATCTTTTCAAGTCTACGTAGAAGGTCTTCAGGCGGCTTAGAACCTAGGCTCATCTTGGTCACAACAGGTTTTTCAGCGACTGGTGATGCTCTTCTATCAACAAGAGTCGAAATCCTGCACAGACAGTCTCAAGCCTATTACCTCTGACTCATTATATATTCATGCCTAAACATTATGCTATTGCGGGGAGGCAACCACTAGTAGATAAATCAGCTAGGAAGAGATTTTCAGCCCGAAAACGTTTACCAGAACAGACCAAACCCAGAAGAAATATCCCTTAATCAGAATCCAATGCAAATGCTGTGTCATTTACTAGGCTATAATTTCCTCGGGGGCTGGCACTCCTCAAGTGGAAATAGAGTTGACAGCAAGGTTCCGAGTCTTGTAGATAACCCGAAATAGTCGAGGCAGTCCTTTGCAGAGACCGTTGTCCATAGATCTGGATCTTATGCCCTTCCGCAGTTGTCCTCCTATAGAGGACTCTCCCACGATGGTGTTCTGGGTCACCATGCCATTTAACCCATTGCTGGGAGAAGGTTTGTTATTCACGGAACGTGTCCAAACGTCAGTGGGTCCTGCTGAGTGTACATTCGAGGGACCTTCTTTCTCCTCCGCCTGTATTTACCGTCCGCAGGTCGCTGATTGTCTTAAAACTATACGGTTTGGTTTTACTCTGAAACCTGAAAATGTTTTGGATTCAAATTTTCACTAATTGAAGGTGATTGTCAAAATTCGACAAAAATCTAGGGGAGAAAATTTTTTAAAAGGGAATGAACTACTTCCAACAGGATGCCACAAAAAACGTAAAATTGAATGAAGGTGTACCCGTTGCATGACTAACCAGCATTTAGAAAAATCACGCGAAATTCAGAAAAACTCAAATTAGATTCAGGTTTTTTTTTCAGAAAATTAGGTAATCCCAGTGATAAGAAAAATATTTGAGGGGTTTGAACCTAGTATATTTAGTCGTGATGCGCAAACAATAAAATAAAACCGCATACAAGAGAATATTCTAGCCAATCAAAATGTATATAGACCACAAATAAAAGAGTAAAAACCAAAACAAAGCAAGTAAATGATGCATTTTATCAGACTGTAGTCGTTGAAAAATATTCTTTCTTTGTATTTTCATTCGAGAAAAAAACGACCTTTCCTAGATTTTGAAAATTGCATCCTCCCCCACATTTTCGTGAATTAGTACCACTGTTCATCTGAGATACCCAAGCCTATTCTAGTTTGTTAAAACAAGTAATAAAGTAAAATTATTCAGTGTAGCACAAAGGTAGCCAAATATAGGACGAGATGCTTTTTTTCAAACTGGCAGATTTTAGTTCTTTCATTTGCTAAACTTTGTACAAGTTTAAACGGTTTTAATAAAGAGCACCTACCAGTTATTTGGTGAAATAATATATTTATCTTCTTTTTTGAATGAAGAGAAACGGGGATAAATTGTATTTCCACCCTAGTTCTTTAGGATACAGAAAACATAAGTCTGTTTTAAATGTAGAGGTCTAAAGCATGTGTCTGTGGAAACAAAAATGTTTCTATTACCTTGAAAATGGGTCATGTCAGGGGCTGAAGCGCTTTACAGGGATCGGCCGCAGTCACTTTTTGTCACTTTTGTCACTTTTTTTGGGACCTGTCACTATTTCTGTCATTTTGTCACTAAAGTCACTTTTTTCGACGTTTCGGACCTAATTTTTTTGCTGAAACAGTATGTTATAGTTGTTTGTCGACTGTGGCATAATTCATAAAAAAGGTAAGTCTTTTTTTGATAGTTTGGACTATATTTCAACACGCACAATGTCTATGGCTGTGATAAACGTGGCTAGTGTGTGTGTGTGTGTGTTAAAATCTAGGCTCTTGCAAATAAGATGATTGATTAAATGAGTTCTACCGTACCATAACTGCCATTCTTGCCTGGTTGCTTAGCAAATGGACAGTTAGGCCGAGATTCCTTCTGTATATTTTCAGTGTTAGCCAGTTTCTTTGATTTTTGACCGTTTCCTGCAAAAGGCATGCATGCCCACAGGTCTGAGGACGTCAAAATGTACGATTAAATTCGTTTTTTTATTGGTTTTGTCAGTTTGTATTTGTATTAGCTTTATGTGTTTTCAAATTCCGTCCTAAAACCCATTCTTATTTCAGGTCGCTGTAAATAATGGGCAAGACAAAATTTTTGGAGAGCTGGCTCAGTAGGGATGACGGCGCTGGGCATAAAGTGAAAGAGTGGTGCACAAAAGGGAGTGATAATGACAGCTCGTTCAATTGTAAAGTTTGTAAAAAAACACTCAGCTGCCAGAAAGGGTTCCAGGCCCTTCTTCAACATGCAGCCGCACAAGATCACAAAAAGAATTGTTCTGTCATGTTAAACCAGCGTCAGTTGAGACTCGCTGTATCAGCTCCAACCGGAAGCCACCCAAACTCACAGAGTGGCGATAGCGCACCACAAAAGAATCTGGAAATTCTCTGCAAGCGAGATGCAGCGTCAAGGGCGGAGATAGTTTGGGTTTTAAAGACTATTGCTAGTTCTTTTGCTGCAGCTTCGTGTGACCATATTGCCGAGGTGTTCCGAACAATGTTCCCCGATACTGTACCAGAAGGCTTCTCGTTAAATGCTAAAAAAATGACATACTTGTTGACGGAGGCTATTTATCCATACTTTCGAGAAATTCTAGTCGAAGACATCCAGAAATCTAACTTTGTGCTGGAATATGATGAAACAACGAACAATGGTGGGGTAAAGGAGCTCCAAATAAGAGTTCGATACTGGTCAAAAGAGCGGAAACAAGTGGTTACTCGGCATCTTCGGACATATTATATGGGACATGCAACCAGTGAAGATCTGAATAAGAAAATCCTGCAGAGTATTGAAGATGTAGGACTTTCACTTGAGAGATTGCTGATGCTTGCAAGTGATGGCCCAGCTGTCAATAAGAAAGTGTGGTCAATCGTAGACTCAAAAAAGAGAAAAAGGTATTCAAAAGGCCTATTGAATATCAGAACCTGCAACATTCATGCAGTGCATAATGCATTCCTGAAAGGGCTACAAGAACTCGGGGAGGAGTGCTCTGATATGATCATCGCTGTTTACCACTTTTTCAGCGGATGGCCAGCTCTTTCTGACGATTTCAGCCAGTGCCAACGGAAATTTAAAGTTCCTTAGCATAAGTTTGTGAAGCACGTCCCCACGAGATGGCTCACCATAAGGGAAGCAGCAAGCCGCTTGATCGAACAGTGGCCTGCATTGACAGAATATTTCCTAGAATTCTTGCCAAAAAAAATAGTCTGAAGTACCTGATGTCAAATGCAAAATATTTGAAAATTGTAAGTTGGCTAAAAAAGAAAACAATGAAAGCCGAAATTGAGTTCATTATAAGCTCTGCAGTAATTTTCACCGCTTTTACTGGCGTATTTCAACGACAGGAGCCGTTAATACATGTGGTACACTTTGAGCTGAGACGGTTATGCACAGTTCTTTTGGGGCAGATTGTGCCGGCTAATGATGTCAATCTCCGGATCCTCGGTGGTTTTGAAGGCTTAGATAGCACTGCAAATGTTTACCTACAGCAACCCTTGTGTAATAAAAGGGTCATGGCTGCCCTGGATTCTTCGAAAGTTATTCTGAAAGACAGGACATTTTTTTTCCTGAGAATCAGGAAGCATATCAAAGCTGCTGTACAGTACCTGCTGACAAAATGCCCTGTGAACAAAGAGTTTTTCCGAAGCCTTGCCTGCCTAAGCCCTCCCAGTCCAGATTGCCAAAGAGCGAGTTGCAGTGATATCCTCCACATCGCGAGAGAACTTCCATTCGAGATGGACATCGAGCTAAGTCCTGGGAGAATGGTTGTTATTACAGTCAGATCCCGTGCCGCCACCCACGGAGATTACTCGAATCGACAGCTATTGGCAAAAGATCCTGGAACTAAAGACACCATCTGGTGAAATTAAATATCAGTCCTTAGGTCGGATCGTCCGGGCAGCTATGTCGCTCTGTCATGGAAGTGCAGACATGGAGAGAGGATTTTCTCGGTCAGCTCTGCTGATGACTCGCCTTCAAGCGCGTACAGAAGAGCGGGCACTGAATGCTAAGGCTTTTGTTGCGGATGCGCTCCGCGACTATGAGAACAGACCAGAGCGTGTGCTGATCACAAAGAAGCTGCTTTGTCTGGCTAGATCAGCTAGAGCCAGCTATGAACTGTACCTTTTTGAGCGAAGACAGGAAGAATCAGAGAGAAGCTTGAAGCTGAGAAGAAAGATGCTGAACAAGAAATCCAGGAGATGGCGCGGAAGAAGCAGAAAATAACGGACCTAGAGTCAGACATTGTACGAAAAAAAGAGATGGTTAAGCAGAAGAAGGAAATAGGCGATACCCTTCTGAGAGAGGCAGGGGAACGGTTGAAGAAAGCTGTGGAAGGGAAGGACTTCCTGAACATTGGTCTTGCTCAAATTATGCTGGAACCAGCATTAAAAGCTCGCTCCGAAGAAAGGGAAAGGGCAGATAATGCTGAATCGGTTGAAGTACTTGTTCTGAAGAGGAAATCTGAACTAATTGATTGTCTTTCAAAAAAGTCAAAGAAGTGATGACATAATATCCAGTGATTGGTTATACCTAGTTGTGGCAGATGCTTGTTTTTTTATCGTTTTGTATAAGTAAATAAAATCAATTGAAGAAAAAAAAAATAAGGATTTCAGCCTTTCTGTCCGTAACTTCTCGGGCTCTCATAGGCCAGTGATGATCTTACGGTAGTAATTGGGATCCTTGCAATCCATCTGCCTATGCTCTGACGGCTTCTGAGTAGTCACTTTTTGTCACTTATTTGGTGTCCTCAAGTAACTAAAGTCACTTTTTTCGCGCACCTCGTCGCGGCCGACCCCTGACTTTATCTTGTATGAATTTTATATTATATTCTGTTTTGAAAATAATGAAATTTTCTCGATTAAAAATTATCAATTTTCCTTCTCTTTTAGCTGACAAACTTACCTGCAAAACTGACTGTTGAAAAAATCCTTGATGATTACGTCAAATCAAAAGTTAATGGCAAAGGAACAAGCAACGCTAAGTGAGTCTTCCCTTCTTCCCTACTTGCATCGCTTTTTCCTCTTTCATCTCTATACCTTTTACTAATAATTTTGATGATATCTACTGTATTTGATATGCCTCTTAAGTAAGAGAATGTGTCACAGACTATGGGAAAATGAGGAAACCAGAAACTCAAGTCGCAGTATCTGAAAAAAAGGCATAGATGTCCTCTAATATATCCTCGTAAAAATTAAAAGCTTACTATAAAGTGAAATTTCAAGTTGCATATAGATCTTTAAATTCAAAATTCAAATTTTCAAGGACTCGTTTTTGGAAAAAATAAAAAAATAAAGCAAATCTAAGGGTAAACCAATTAGGATGAAAGTTTTATGGAAAAATTTTTAGCTCAAGAAAAAAAAATGAAATTTTCCTTAACAATATCTGTATTATTGAGTGTATATATTGAGTCAATCGACAGTAAGTCAATATATCGATTCTCTTTCCCTACTTAAATAACCATACTTTTTTTCTTTTTTTTTTAAAGTAAATATATTTTGTGTGTTGCAATCGCTATGTATTCGTCGATGATATCTCGCTGGTCAGGTGGGTAAAGGGTGTGACTCACGATTCAACATATAATTGGGTGAGACGTATAAAACATAAAGTACTGAGGTAAAACCCAGACAAAGTTGTTTTTTTATCTGTGAATAGCTCACTTTTTGAAAAGAAGAAGTCAATTTCTAAATAAAGCCGTATAACTGAATGGAATTCTTATAAACTGAAAATGTAAGGCAACTTAAACGGGTTTAAAGCTTTCAAAAACTTTTAAACGGGTTTTCAAGTCGGCTATGCTGTAATAACTGATGTCTTTCGCTTGTCCGTTGGAATGTAGAATTGACAATTTAGATTACCTAATCTGATTTGTGAATTGACAATCAGATTGCCAAAATTTGATTTCCCTTCAACTTTGATTATTGAATCTAATTTTGCTTTATAATCTGACAATCAGATTCTTGTTGGGAATATGAAACCATTAACCGTATTATATGAGGCAGATTGTCAAATTTGTGTGAAGATTTTTGCAACAATTCAAGGGAAAATTTAAAATGAATTTAATATGGTCCATGATATAATTTTCATTGATCGTATTGGGTTGTTACAATTAACTGTTGATTTATTCTATCTAAGTTGACAATTTTTATTTCAAGAAAATTGAACTGTGCTTATAATGCACCCTTTTTTGCTGAATTCGGTAATGCAATCTGAACTGTTCCCTAATTCATAGTTTTACGTAATTATTCCTTGAATTCAGCTTTTTTTGGAAAATTTGGGTTTTTTAGTTTTCAGAAAATATAGTTTTATTGTTCAGGATAGTTTAATTAGTGCCCATGTTCATACTGAATTCAGAAAAATTATCAGAATTTTTCTTATGGCTTAGGTATTCTAATAATTTGTAGTTCTTTTTTCTGTCAGAAATACCGAGTGTTCACGATAAAACAAAATACTATTGTTCAAAATGCTAGTACAAAAAAAAAATAAAAAATAAATAAGACAAGAAAAGAGCCACTTCACTCCCTATACTTTACCTTGTTAGACTAAGACCTTTCCAATTCGTTGACATAAAAAGTTTAAAACCCCCTCCCTCCTCCACCAAGAACTTAGTTTAACTTCCCTTCTCCAAGGGTAGGATGTGTCTGCACCTTTGTGCTAGGGGATCTAGTAAAAGTACAAGTTTTTAAATCTGTGTGTAATACTTATGGCGTCTGTAATGCTTAATAGTTTTTCTGTCGTTATATGCATCTGTAGGCAAATCGTTGTATCCCATAGACGAAAAAAAAACTTTTAATTTTCACTCTTGTTTCGCTTGCAAGTTCAGGGGACTTTTTGGTCGTCTGTGAATCCTATGACAAGGTATTCCACCTTTAGACTACAAGCATCCAACCCTATTACTCTTAGGTTTAACTTTTTTACCGCCTCTGATTCCAAGCAAATTCGGTCCCAGATTTTGCATACACGTCCAGTGGACATTGTCCGTCTCGCATCAACCCAAAACCAATCCAATCTTTTATCCCTTATTTTTACGACTATCTTACCTTAGTTCTGCCCTAGGAATGACATTCGGATGGATGATAGATAGACTTATTTATCAACAAATGAAATAACCACATTTTTATACAATTCTAAAAAGGGCTTATCCTAGATTTGCCTCTCAATCACTCAGACTATCTGTCTTAGCTTTTTCTACAATTAGCCATGTCTTGATGCCTGCAAAATACTTGATTTTAATTCCTCATTTTCTATTGTAATTTGTGCTTATACTTTAACTGATTTTTCTTATATTATATTTATTTTCAGGGATAGTATTGTTCAAGAATGTGTTGCCGGAATTAAAGATTATTTTAACACAACCCTTGGAACTCAGCTATTATACAAATTTGAGAGACTTCAGTATTCTGATGTAAGTACAAGGGAATAAAGTAGAAAAAGTCGTCTGATTGACTTCCATCTAAGATAAGATAAGGTTTTATTCCAAAAACAACACAACACAAAAAAACAAATGACCTTCCATAAGCTAACGCTTGTTCGGAAGTATTTACCCTCTTAAAATTAACACTTATAATAACATACTAAAGAGAAAGAAGAGAGAAAAAAAAGAGAGAAAGAAAGAAAGAAAAAATGAAAATCTTACACTCACTCGGCTCCTGGTCGCAATAACCAAAAATCAATACTTCACATACTCCAAAACCTCATACTTCACATACTCAATACTTCATCTAGAAATAAATGTATCTGCGACAGGATAATTTGGGTGTATGAAAATCGAGGTTCTCAAGGGGTCAGGGTGGAGTAAATTCTCTCAATGCTTAAACAAATCCAGTTTAGTATTTTGAATATTAGAAAGGTATATTTTTTTTATTCGAATAAACCAAGTATCTGAACTCCGAGAACGGCTAATCAAATTTGTATGCTTCGATTTCAATACAGTGAGACTTCTCAATTATTCAGCTTACTATGAAACAGGGTAATTAAAAAAGAAATTGATCGCTAACGCTTGACAATACTAGTTTTTCGTCTGTTTGTTTTTTTTGTTTTTTTTAGTATTACTCAAAACAGTTCAGTTGCTACTTTACATTTATTGCCCAGTATATTTTTTGTTTGAGCGGGCTGAGCTATTTTCTATTTGTTATATTGAGTTCTAGACCAATTTTTTGTGAGGCCAAATTTTTTTCTTTTCTTGGCTTAGTTAATAAAGCTCCCTTTCCTCAAACTATGAAGTTAGGACAACGCCTATTTTCATTTTCTTGGTGATATCTTACTTGCTGAATTGATATTTTCTGCTGTATCTTGATCAAACTTGAAAATCGTTTTGATACACAAAAATTTTGACGCACATCAGAATTATAACCCAATACGCACACAGGTTTTTATTTTCGGAGGGGGCAAACGTTTAGGAGAGGACTCGACGCTGAAAAAGAGGTAGATGACAATTCAATGTAGAAAAAATTCTGAAATATGATATCCTATTATCACGGGCCTGAGCTACCCCATTCTCTTTATGCATTTTGAATTAATCGTTAATAACTAAAATATAATTTTTTCCTGTATTCATACAATTTTATTGTAGGAATTCTACTTTCCAATCTCTCATTTTCTTAATCATTATTTTTGCCATTCTAAAAGTAAATGAAATAAATGACTGACGAGAATGCCAAAAGCACAGGCCGTTAAGAAGGGCCCATAAACTTTTTTCTTAATCTTCCTAGCTATACCACTGATAAAAGCAGCCTTCAACTACCTTATACGGGATTAACTATGGATTATGTTTTTCGTTATTACTTTTTAAGGGTACGATTTGGAAATAGAATATGGTTTATTTTCAACTATTAGAATTTTCGACATTGGAAACATTTCTGACACCAATCTTGATTACCTAATATGCCTGCAATTTTTTTTTACTTTCGGCTGATGCCAAAAAAAGAATCAAGGTTAAATCCAAATTAGAATCTGGGTCTGGAAAGATATTGGTATTGTCACCACTTATTCCTGAAGTCAAAGTGGGGAGACTGCCTTGAAAAAAGTGAAAAGCATTCAGAGCAAAATATAAAGTTTCAGAAATTGCTATCTTTCTGAAAGCTGAAATGTAGAGAAGGAAATGTATCGTGATTATTTCGCCTCTATGAACAAATTGGCGTCGACTTTGCAATTTTATCATATTTCCTGAATTTGTTCATGTTTGCTAAGTTGGTATTTTTTTCATGATCACACTGCCTTTTCTATGACGAAATCAATAAGAGTTCCAAATAGGGATAGGTCCTTTTATTAGACAGTGAGACAAAAATATAAACAAAGACTAAATATTTCGATAACACAGTCGGTCATCATCATCAGTAGAGTTACTAACATATGCAAATTAAAACAAAATGTATTTATACTAAACAAAATAATCACTTCAGGGTCAAAAAAAGTTACGGGTCCATTGACTTAAAATGTTCACTAACTGTTCTTGAGTTTTGTAATACTGCGTAGAATAAAGGTGGTACAATTTTCTTCAAAATTGTAGGTCAAACCAGGTTACCGGTCCATTGACTTAGAAAGTTCACTAACTGTTCTTGAGTTTTGTAATACTGCGTTGAACATTCTTCTAATTAAAAATGAAAAAATGCTGAATTTATAGGTGCTAAATTTATCATTTTATTCTTTTAATAGCAAATGAAATATTGCTGATTCTAAAGTTGGTCTGTCATTCCCATATATACGACGTTGGTATAGAAAAAAAAAATAACAACGTCGTATATATGGGGATGACAGACCAGTTAGTTGACAGTTAGATGACAGAACAGTTAGATGACAAGAACAGTTAGTGAACTTTTTAAGTCAATGGACCGGTAACTTGCTTTGACCCTGAAGTGATTATTTTGTTTAGCGTAAATACAGTTCGTTTTAATTTACTCTATTGATGATGATGACCAACTGTGTTATCGAAATATTTAGTCTTTGGTTATATTTTTGTTTCACTGTCTAATAAAAGGACCTATCCCTATTTCGAACTCTTATAGAAATGGTTGCTAAGTTCGCCTTCAGATATTTCGTGGATGCTCTATTCTCACAAATAATAGAAAACATCAAGAAATCCTAGACAGATTATCCATCAGAGCAGTTGCACATTAAAACCAGAGCCAACAATATATCTTTTTTTTCAATTTCCCCCTGGCCATTTCTTTATTGATGTCCTTAGCCTCTGAACAGCTATTTAAATCTACTACATTTAATTGCATGCATCATATTTATTTGTTTATTAATGTTTTTATCATTATTAAAGAATGCTTAGCTTTAATTTTTGTGTCTTTTCTATTTTTTGGTTTAAAGATTTATTAAGTTCACTACATTTTGCTCAACTGGGCAAACTATAAGAAACTGAATGTTTGGCACTTTACAGTAGTTTTAAAGTACATAAAGATTTCGTAGACCACTGGCAGTTTAGCACTACCCAAAACTTTTTTTTCTTGCTTTGCAATTGTGTTCTTCTCAGAAACTGAGATCAGACACTTTTTAATTCACTAATTTTGCCAACTACAGTAATTATACTTCTTTTGCTTTATCATTACACTGAAAAAAAAAAATCAAAGAAACGAAAAGCGCTAGATGGCTTAGGTGTTTCCGTTTTCGTCGACGCTAGGGCTAGTTCGCAGTCGTGTAAGTTAGCCATAATCTTTGCTAATGAATTCAAACCAGAAGAAATATAATTTTACATATATTTTGTTTTTCTCTTTCGCTGTTAACGAACATTAAATTCATATTAGATTTATTTAGTGGAGTTTTTGTGTATTCATCATGTTCTATATAATTCCCTATTTTATGTCATTTTTTTATTGTCTTTGTTTTAAATTCCTTAGACTAAATAACTAAATAAATCAGAGTTGGCTTTTCAATTAAGAGTGCATTATATTATTTGTTAGGTAAATAAAATGAATTTGTATGCAATATATGACATAAATAAGGTGTGTTAGGATATCACTTTTTACGGATGAAATTTATTTAAACTGATTGTAGACTAATCATTTCTGTTCTAAGCTATCATTTTTATCTTCTGTATCTAAAAAAAATGTTTTAGGAAGAAAGGTGCTTCTTGTTATAAGTTTGGTTATATTTCTTTTCTAAATCTATTTATATACACAGGAGAAAGCAAAGCTGCTGCGTAATGAACCAGAAAAAAAAAAAAATCAAACTAAGAATGTTTTTGACTAAGTCAAAATGCAATTGACTAAGGTAGATAAATTCACCAAAAATTCCTTACTTAAATTATCAAGTATGGACGTATAAACGGTTTACATTCAGTTGTTTCTGCTTAGAGCAGCGTTGCCATTCTGAGTTACTTTCCTTAAGTAATGCTATTTTTGTTGCTGTCGGTTTATTTTGTGCAACTATTGCTAGTGATATTTTTTGGCTGTTTAGCTGGACCATTTCTTTTGGTATAATAGTCTTTACATCTGCTTTGTTGATTCAGAAGCCAAAAGCATAAATTTGAAATCGTCCCAAAAGACAGAAAAACAGTTTTCCTGGTAGAACTTATCAAAAACGTTGTGGATTTTTACGAAAGTAAAGAAGCTTGCGGTTTTACAATTTTTCCGTACACCTTTTCGATTTTTTTTTTGGCCAGCGGCAAATTTGACCAGGAGCCTCAAGAAGTGTAGTGACCTAGTCTAACTAACTTTTGAAGCGCTGAGGAGGACTTACTATTATTTGTAGGCACCAGAAAACGTATTGTGTATTAGCCTTGTTTTGGGTCTATATATATTTAGCTATTTGAGACTTAATCTTGTTTTAATCAGATATTAAAGAATTCTTTTTATAGATTGTTAAAGATAACCCAGATAAAAAGCCAACAGAGATATATGGAGTATATCACCTTTTACGCCTTTTTAGTAAGTATTGCTTCATTTATTATATTTCAAGGTTGTGCTGTATTGCCCTTGTTGGATATTTATATACATTGTATTGTCTCTATGCCTAAAACCAAAGGGTGATTTTTAGCTTGACTCTGGCTAGAGTCCAATTTTGAGAGTTTTCCTGTTAAAGTTGAAAGATTTATTTCCCTGTGTGACAAAATTATGTTCAAAATAAAAAAAAAGTATGAGATTCCTATATTGATCAATTCACAAAACAACATACAAAATTAAACGAACATAGCCACTACTAGAAGCTCAAATGACCTGTGTGTAATGACTCAATTAATTAATTAATTCACATAATCAATAACATATAAATAAATATACTAAAAAAGTAATAAGAAAAAGAAAGAGAAAAGGAGAAAGAGAGAAAAAAGAAAAAGACTCAACCCTTACAAGCGATCTGCTCTCACCCTGTATCTTGACCAAGTAGGAACTTTTTGACCTGTGATTTAAATGACGAACTGATTTAGAGCCCCTAATGCTGTCCGGGAGGTTATTCCAGAGGGTTACACTTACGTGACGAAACACATGAGCTAATCTCACTGCATTTCTCTTCTCATATACTAGCTTATCCGCATTCCTAGTATGATAAGAATGAGAATCAAAATTAGTAGAAAAAATATCCACAAAACAAGCTGGCGAAACATCATTTAAACATTGGTATACCAGTGTTAATAACTGGTGATCCCGTAACTGACCAACATTCAAAATTTTAAAATGGGAATAACAAACAAGTGTATCACTAAAATTAGCACATTCCCCCAAAAGACGAACTGCTTTATTCTGAATCGTCTGGATTCTTCTATAATTAGCATAAAAATTGCTTTCCCAAAGAGTATATCCATATACAATATAAGGTTGGATAACCGTACCATAAATAATCTTTAAAACTAAAACCTGGAAAAAATTACGAAAACTACGAAGTAAACCTAGGCCTCTTGCTGCCTTGGACGATATAATTGCACTGTGTTTCTTCCAATTCAAATTGCAATCAACAAAAAATCCCAAATATCTCGTTTCAAAAACTTGATTAATAATAGTACCACCAAAGCAAATACTATCCAAAGAATTTATCATTTCACCAGTACGGCTAAAAATCATATAATTAGTTTTACTAACATTAACACTTAAAAAAAGTGAGACTAGTAAATGTATTCAGGTACTGCAGGACATCATTTGCACGAACTACGAGATCTAGAAGGTTCGCCTCTGCTATTGTTATTGCTGTGTCGTCTGCAAATGCTGTAAGAATGAAACCAGGAAGATAAAATCTTAAATTATCGACATACTAGAAATAAAAGTGGTCCCAAAACAGATCCCTGTGGTACTCCACAATTTACTTGTGATGCAGCACTTGCATTATCATTAAGCGCAACCCGCATTTATCTTCCATGCAAATAGGATCTAAACCACCGAAGAAAATTATCCCTGATACCCAAATCATTAAGTCTACGCAGCAATAATTCAAAATCAACCGCATCGAAAGCTTTTTTAAAATCAATAAAAATTGTAGTCAATGTTGATATTATCAACCAAATGATGCATCGTATGAATTGTTGAGCGACCTCTTCTAAAGCCAAACTGAGTATTGCATAGTAATCCCAAGGACTCAAAATATCTATATAGTCGCCCATGCATAATTTTCTAAAAAAAAATTGGAAATAAGGGTAGGATTGATATTGGTCTCCAATTAGTCTCTTGTTTATTTCCACCCTTGTGTAGTGGTATGAATCTTGCCTGCTTTAGAGCATCTGGAAATTGACCTTTCTTCATTGAAAGATTAATTAAAAAGAAAATAGATGGTAATGAATAGCATGCGACAGCTTTAAAAGCTTTACTACTTAGGCCATCTATTCCGGCAGAATTCAACTTAATTGTCTTAATAACCATTTGAAGTTCCAGCATAGTACAGGCTCGATAACCATTGCCTTTCCAGACCCTATTTCATCAATGAAGCCTTCATTCACACTCACATCACTAGACTGAGCTAAATCACTTATAATTGAAGTCTCAATCTTCGAAAAATATTTACAAAACTCATCAACAATATGCTTCGATTCAACCACTCGTTTTCCATTCACTGAAATTTCATCAATTTTATAATTTTTACGTTTACCCTTCAATACATCATTTTTAATTTGCAGGGCACCTTTTGTATCAACATTTTGGATAAATGATGTTATTAGTAAATTCTCCCTTCGAAGTAGAAGACTTTTGGATATCAGCAATAATAAACTGCCATAGTCCCACTGTCTTGAAAGAATGTTTTTTTTGTCTTTAGGATTTTCCTTTTTTTTCTATATCTGTTTTTAGTCCGCTATTTATTTTTATTGCTATTTTAGTAGGGTAAAGAAAAAACAAATAAATAAACCTTGTTGTCTATTATGCTTATTGTTTCATTGTCATGAAAAAGCTGAAATTTATAATTGGCTGTGAATATTTCTCTAAAAGGTTTCCTAATCGTTGTCTCTCCAAGTCCTTTGTCCAAGTGATTGAATATTTTGGTGTTTGTATATGGTCATCAATTTCATCTTAATCTACTTGTTTCTATGTGAAATGGTATTATGTAGAGTTTACCTCCTTATATAATGATAGCATTGTCAAGCCACAGCATGTAGTGAAGTAGATTTGTATTTGTTTAGAACTAAATATTAAAGTATTTTAATCATGCTGATGCCATTTCAAATCCGAGTAAATCGATTGCTGTATTTTTGTCATCATAGTGACGTTAATACAGTTGTGTATATTAATTAATTTTTTTCTTATTCCTGCTGTTGTAAGAGATAGAAAGGGAGAGAGAATAAAGAGAGTTTGAATAAAGTAGTGATAAAATAAAAGAAAATTAGCCTTAAAATTCATAGTTAAAAATAGGCTGATTGTCTGGATGTCTTGTATATATGTTATTATAAAACATAACTTTGTTTTGAAAGTTGGGGAACTAGGAAGAAAATATACTGGCTTTCTTTTATTTAAGATTGTCACTATGTCGCTGTTATCGAAGGGAAAAGGTATATTGAAACTTTTGATAATTTTAAAGGAAAGTCAAAATGCAGTTTTCTTGTTTTTCGGAAAACAGGTTTACGTGAAAGAATTGAAATACAACAATTTAGCTTTATTTTGGTCCAAAGTGGATACAGTTCTGTTTGGTTTTAATTTTAATTTAGTTTTGTTTAGTTTCTGTTTAGTTTTATTCTGTTTAGTTTTAATTTTGGTTTTAATTTTACTACAAGAGTAGCACTTCAATTAAAAGAACATGATTAGTAAACTTTAATTAATGTTTTTAATTAAAACTAAAACACCCAGAAATTTCTCAAGAGCGGTGCTGTGACAGAAACAAGAAATGTTGTATTTGAATCGTGTTGGTCATGATTGAGTGATTCTGAAAGAGCTCACTATTGAGTGATTCCAACCTGGTTTACTGATTCCTTGCTTAAAATGGCGAACTTGGCTGAAGCGTGCTTAGCTACTTGTTTTGTTACTACTATTTTTATCCATTCATCGTTCTAACCCTTTAGTTTCTGTGTAATGTTTCGCTTTATCCGGATAAGTTTGTACATTCCTGCCCACCTCGATGTATGAATTCTGAAAAGCCAATTTCTCGGTAGAAATTAGTGTATTTCAACATTTGAAATTGTGTAATTAATTTTATCCTACATGAAATTTGAGCTTTCATTGAATATCATTCCTATCACATTTCCAACATTATCTGTAATTTCTGAGATCATCTCTGAGCTTTTAAGCTTTTCACTGACACTGAAACTTTTTATTTACGCTCATACAAAGAACAGATTTTTTTTCCAGCCAAACTTGGTGGTTATCTGGCGTATACTCCTCTTGACGAAAGGATGGTTCAGCTACTACAAAACAATATGAATGACCTATTAAAGTAAGTTTAAGCTTTTTTCAGTTATCGTTTTGCGTATATTAGCGTGCATGCTGGATGAAAAAGACAATTCTTTTAGTAATTTCAAACTTTTTCTAAGGCAGTGCTTGTTTTTTACACGGCTAGACGACTCTATGTTTGTTTTACTCTAATTAATTCTCACAGCTGTGTTGTTTTTGTTTATTTTGATGCATTTATATAAAAATTTGTCCCTTTTTTCCTGCTTCTGCTTCCTTTTTATTGCCTTATTTCAGTTGCGTTTTTGTATTCTTTAAATCAGTCCTTCTCTTCCCCTATATTTTGTTTTTTCTTCTCCGATATATTTTGTGTCGTATGTTCCTGGAGGATAGTTTAAGCGGGATAAGGTTAGCCTAGCTTTTTTGGGTTGGCCTGGAGCTTTAAGTTTGGCCTAAATTTAAGTGGTTTTTTTTTTTATTTTTTTTTTTTTACTATAACCCTAATCTTTTCTCCCATGCTTTCATTCAATCCTGGTAGACTTTTTTTTACTCTCTTCTACCCGTTTCTTTGTCATTCGTATTAGAATTAGAATATTGATTGAGTTTTTCGGTGTTTTATATATGGGCTTCGCTTCGCTTTTTTGCAAGTCATATGCCTTATAGGAAACGTTGACAATGTTTGGTATACCTGAATATTTGATAAGAATCGCATTATTCTGAAGAAATTTCATGGTCTGTTAGAGTTTTTTTAAAGCCTCAGTCATAATTTTTCTAATTCACCAAGCTTACTTTTCTTTAATCCAGTAATGTGATATCCAATAGATATGTTTTTTCTTTTTTATTTATTATCAAGTAAACGAACCAAAAAAAAAACCATTCATTTATAGAACTATCATAAGTGAAAACAAAAGACCGAGAATTAGTTTTTTT
>JAQQPU010002863.1:2749-14186 GCA_029168905.1 Artemia sp. Kazakhstan ARC1039 | reverse complement strand
GGAAATGATCTCCAAAATCAAGGGCTCTGAATACATCAAATGCTTCTAGGATGGGAAGAACGTCAGTCTTATTCGTATTTTTAAGTTGATTCGCAATGATACAGCGAATAAGTTCCCCTGCTGAATACTTTTGACCCCAAGCTGCTCATCTAGAGTAATGCAGTTGAGTACAATTTCGTCGATAATAGGAAATTCCAACATCTTTGAAAATGAGTAATTTGAAATAGAGTAATTTGATTATGTGAGGAATGTTTGTCAGCTGGTTTACCATTTTCGAGGATAGAGTTGCCAGTCCAACACTGAAGCTCTCTGGAACTATATCAGTGCTGAAATTCTTCTGGAATGGTAATGCTAGATGCTGAAAAGAGAAGTTCGCTGGCAAAGTTTAGATGGATGACAGAGACATCGCCGACACCTTTAGGCTTCTTTTTCTTACCAGTACTTAGAGATGTAATTCTAATTTCGCAATATTTGAGAATGAAAATCTCTTTCTCTCTCTCCCTCTCTTTCTCTCTTTTGATCTGTGTCTCTCCAGATCTTGATCTTTCTGATATACACCTATGTGATTGGGCCCTTTTGTCTTTTCTCCTATAATTTGGGTATTATTTGGGGGGTAATGTGTGAACTTAACCCAAATAATGTTTTTTTTGCAATCCTCTTTACCATTATTACCACTTGGTATAATTTTTCAGGCATATCGTCAAGAATCACAATACGATTTTTAACGATGATGATTATGGGATTGCTCCGCCCGAATATCAAAGGAAAGTAATCTGCTAACTTATTTATGTATGTTTTTTATAATTTGTTTAATTTCACTCTTTATAATAAATTTATAGTAATATATATATAAGTGTAATTTCGGGGTTGACTTTACGTGATTTATAACGTAATTGTTGGACAACTCTGCCATTCAAAGGGCGCATATGTATTTTCATCTCTTTGTTTGTCATTCTATAGCTTTATTTTGGTAGGCACATACATATATGAGACGTTGGTTTTTGCTTTTTCTTTATTCTCAAGTCATTGACAAAGAAATATATATATCTTTCAGCCTGTTTTCGTTAAGTACCGACAATTTTAATAAACCAAGTGAAATGACATGTATTTAGAGCTGTTTTAGCAACATTTATATTTATCTAATCAAAAATAGCCGTTAAAAAATATTTCAAATTAAAGTTTGTAATCCAACGACATTAGTGCCTTTATTGCTAATTAACACCTCCAAAAACTGGTCATTGAGTGTGAGTACGCTCAAATACAAAGTTAAGAAAACTTTTTGGTAACTAAGCTTAGTTGTCGGAACTTCAATTTTGAAATTTAGTTTTTCTATATTTCTCATAGCAAAGTCGTTGTAGTAAGTGGACTGTGTATCTGTTACAAGAATGGGAAAAATGTTTGTGAAAACCGCTTATGAATTGATTTCAGTTTGTTTTTCTTCTTTTTTATAAGGAGAATAGGCACTTTTACTTGTTTTTACAACTAATGGTTCACTTACACCTTGCGGAAATCCGTTCGTACGTTTTCGAACGATGGTCCAGAAAACGCTATGTTTTAAGACAAAGTTTTCAAATAAATGCATCAGCGTGACCCTCCTCTGAAAGCTTTTGAGAAATCGAGAGCCAAATAACATCATTTTTCTTGGTTTTCTTATAGCCTGGGTGAGCAGTATCATACAAATTGGGGTAGTTTTGAACCAATATTATAAGATCATGAAGCTATTGATGATCCATAGTCATAGTTTTGTTCATTTAAAAATCCCCATCCTGAACCCAAGAACCCATCCCGATTTGACCAAATCGTTGCGGAAAGCTAGAAAATTTTTCAAGTACGAAAACGAACGAAATCGCCGCGCGGATTGTTAAATTCGGACGGATTTCCACAATGTGTAAACGCACTATAAGGGTTGTTCACTATTTGTCGCAGGAAGGGCTGGTCTTTATCGCTCTTACTGGTAACCCCAGCTTGCTCCTGCTCTGTACCTCTAAAGGCTGTTGAAAACTAATAAGATTAGAAACTTAGGTTGGCCCCCAAGAGAAATGTTACTAGTGTCATCTAGTAACTCGATCCTGGCCTAATGACGCGTGTTCCTTTTGGATTGAACCGAGGAGTGCTATGCTGCTTCTGGCCCAGTTCATACTGACGTCGTTAGTGCTAGAGTATATCACAATAGCTCGGGGTTCTTTTTTTTAATATGGTTTAAGAATATCAACAAATAGTAGTGGATCCTTCCACCCCCTGAAACCTTCAAATACTATGCTATCATTTGTGAATTACTGACAAATCACTATTTAGCTTCAAATATTATCAGATAGTATTTTCAAAAGATAATTTCTTAAACCACATTGGCCTGACATCACATAAAGAAAGAAAAACGAGCAAAAATGGGGTTTTTATAGGCCAAATGAAAATACTGAAAATTTACTCAGGAATCAGAGGTAGAGAGGCGTCTTCCTTTCTTAGATGTTCTGATGCACGGAAATGATATATGTTTCGAGTTTTGATGTCTATAGAAAACCCACACATAATGACCGTTACTTAAATTATTCCTCTAATCATTCTCCTGCTGTGAAAAAAAAGAGTTGTCACTTCTCTAGTTGATAGAGCATTGAAAGTTTGTTCAACACGCTTCTTGGATTTAGAGCTCAACCACCTTAGAGATATTTTATTTGGGAATGGTTATCCAATATGTTTAATAAATTCTGTAATTGCCAAACGCATTAAAAGATTATCAGATAGCTACACAGAAAACAGAAATCAAAGGGAAAATTCAGTTTATCTTGGTCTCCCATACGTTAAAGGGGTTTCAGACCATACTTAAAAAAAATCCAAGAAAAAATAATATTTACACTTACTATAAAACCCAGAAAAACTATCAGGTCCCAAATTTATCAAGGTAAAGACCCTATCCCGATAGATGAAAACTTCGGTGTCTACAGAATTCCTTGTTCGTGTGGTCTTTGGTATATCGGAAGAACTGATCAGCGACTCACGGATAGATTAACTCAGCACTCTATTTCAATTAATAATACACTTAAAAAGCGGAAAAAAACAGAAAATTTGACTCTGCCGCTGTAGAGCACATCTTTGAAAACCCAGACCATATTATTTTGTTTAATCAAGCTAGCCTAATTTCGCATGACAAAGGTATTGTCCAGCACTACAGAGAAGCTGTTGAAATTTATAAATACCAACATTTAGGTCTAGCTTTTGATAGAGATTCCGGTGATTTAAGAATAAACGAGTCATATTTCGGTTTTCACAAAAGAGAAGCCGATACTTTAGTAATCCCTGAAATAAACCTTGAACCACTTTCCCTGTCATATAATCAAACACGTGAACAACCCCTTAGGTCTCAAAGGGTGTCTGGAAGAAATGCAATAATTAAAATCCGAAATCAGATGACATAGTTCTCCAACTTATTCAATTGCTGGCTCGTTTTGTTTTTGAGTGAATGAATTGTTTTCTTTTCTTTTATTCCTCAGTTGTTCTCTAGTACCCGTCGATGGCAGTTCATAATTTTTTGGATTTTGTTTTTTTTCTTCGGCACTTTCCTTGGATACATTATTTCGTTTTGCGCTGAAGAAGAGAGGCGTTTGTCCTCTCGAAATTTCGCTTTGTTGTGTTTTTTCATTATTTTCATTTGGCCTCTAAAAACCCCATTTTTGCTCGTTTTTCTTTCTTTATTTTCAAAAGTTTTGATAATTACCCGACCATCCTCGTTAGACGTTTTGTGGCCATTCCTCCTGCTAGCTTATATGTAAAGTACATTATTCTATCAAGTGCGGTACGTGACAACTGGGCTAACTTGACGATGTCGTAATCAAATTTTTCTGTCCATCGTGTTCGTAGTCTGCCTCATGGACGAAGGTCATGCAGAGATCTTTCAAGTGTGACTTTTAGGAGGCGGTTCGGCTCTATTCGCTTGACCTGGCCAAACCAGCGGAGTTGCTGTTTCTTAATGTTACTGAGAGTGGTTTCAGTGGACTGGAGCCTTTAGCGCGCTTCCAGATTTGTGATGTAGTCAGTGTATTTCAGTCTACCAATGTGACGGATTCGTCTTATCTGGAAAAATAGAAGTTTTCTTTCGTATTCGTTTTTCAGTTTTCATGTTTTGCATCCATAAATGACTATGGGAATTATTAAACTGTTGAATAGGCGTACTTTGGGTTTCTCGAATAGATGGTTACTTTTGCTGAGGTTTGCTAGTCTTTGCAAGCAAGAGCTAGCAAGTGCAAGCCNGCTGAGGTTTGCTAGTCTTTGCAAGCAAGAGCTAGCAAGTGCAAGCCAAGTTTCACGTCTGAGCTATGGTAGTTATCAGAAAAGAGTAGGCTACCAAGGTAAAAGAAGTGGTTAACCGTTACAATCTATCTTCTGTCTATGGTGATAACTGATGGGTTGTTTAGTTCATGTCTTTTAGTCACAATGATTTTGGTCTTACTGACATTGATCTCCATCCTAAACGGCTTAGTGACATCGTAGAGTTTATCAGCTAGTGCCTGCAGTTGTTGTGAAGAGTTGGCTAGCACATCAATACCATCAGCGTGGGCAGCACTGTCTATCAGCAGCCCCCCTACTGTTGTGCCATATTCCGAACAAATTAGTGACAGAACGGCGTAGAAAAAAGTAGAAGAGGTGTGGTGATAAGTTGCAACCCTGAAGTACTCCTGACGAAGTTGTGAACTCTTCCGACAGTCCATCAGCACTTATTACTTGGCCTTAAAACTGGTCGTATATACTCTTGATTATCTGGAATGTTTTGTATGGGATCCCGTAGTAAAGAAGGATATGTCAGAGTCCTTCGCTCCATAGTAGGAAAATGCTTCACGGAAATTAACGAATATTTGGTAGTTCTTGGTTGAATTCGATGTATCGTCTAATGAGTTGTCGACAGACGAATATTTGATCGATTGTTGATCTTCGAGTGCGGAAGCCGGCCTGATATAGTCCGATGGCTATTGTAGTTGTTGCTTATATTCGTCGAAGTAAGAGTTTTGTCAGGACACGTAACTGATGGGTTGCGAGGTTGATTGGGCCGTAGTTTCCGTACTCTTTTTTTTACCCCTCTTTGTGAATAGGGACAATGGCAGCTTTGTGCCACTGACGGGGTTCATAGCTGGTTTTCGCATCGCAGATACAATGGTGTGGTACAGACGAGCTACCTCATCCGATCCAATGTTAATGAGTTCGGCGGTGGCTCCTTCTGGGCTAGGAGCTTTTCCGTGTTTGAGCAACTTGATTATTGACTCGGTTTCTGACTTGAGTGGTGGTGGTGGTCTGAGCTCTTGGTTGGGTATGGGGAGGTGGGGTAGTATTTTAGGATCAACAGCTACAGGGGGATTGAGCTTGCTGTTGAAACACTCCATCTTTCAAATTTAATTTTGTAAATAATTACCCTTTTCCAAACAGATGCAAATAATTGCCGTTCAATTAGTAACACTAAACTGATTGTCCCAAGTTTATTTATGTCAAGGTTTCTTTGCCCTGGAAACTTTGTTTTTTTTTCTACGTTGTATATAAAAAAAAACATTCATGATATATTTCATATTCAGTGTGCGCAAATTACAATGTAGCCATAAATCTTATCAGTATTGTTGGTCCATTATATCGCTGCTAAATAGTCTAATCCGCAATTTTTCACTCTAGCCAGTGTTGATAATGAGAAAGCAGAAGCGCTAAACGTAAAGTTAGATATTGGAGTTAAGCTTAACAGAAACGTTATTTATTTTTCGTAAGATAACTCTCTTTGCAGAAGTTATGTTAAGTATAAAATATTCTGTAGCATTACTTTCCGTTTTCTGTATTAAATAGGAAGACACCAGAATAATTCTTTTCTTCTTGAGTTCAACCTCCCTCCTCAATCCTCACTCTAAAGCCCATATTTAAATTCATGTTTCAAAGTTAAATATGTGCCACAATTTTTTTTTATTTAGTATGATTGTTAAGATTATATATCTAGCTTTGGACTTAACTTTAGTCATGTTATTCAATGCTTATTTTCAGAAACTTCACAATGGTGTGGACTCGTAGAATGTGTTTTGACAGAAAAATGGCGTCGGTTTACGTTTGTGACTGTTTCTATCTCTTTTTTTGTTATTGTTATGATAAATTAATGTTGTTTAGAACTGAGAGTAATATTGTTTTTTTCTAGAGCAAGTCCAATTTCAAAAAGACATGACAAAATAAGCTAGCACCAAAAATATACATGAGGACATTCGTCATACGCAAGTACATAAGCAAACATCTCAATACCTTTTTCAAAATAGAGAGATCTTTGCAAAAATGAAGGAATGAAAGAAATTTTTATTGTGTTTTAAATGATAGATTAGTAAAATTCTGAAGAATATAACCATTTAATTTACATAGAATATATAGATAAACAACACTAAGTGTAGTAGGAACGACAGGAAAACAAATCAGAAGACAAATAACTGGAGGGTCCAGAAATTTCATTTTCTTCACAGGAAGTGGAAGTTTTATAATACTGCAGGGACACCATTTGGAACAGGGCTTTTTGGCCTAAGCCCCGCTCCTATTGATGTAAAAAAAAAAACCGCCAGGAACGCTATTTGGGATATGGCTTTTTGGCCTCACCTCCCCTCACATAAAAATCTTCATTCTCCCCCCTCCTAAATTAAAAAAAAAACTGAGACGGTATCTGAATAAAATTTATCTGAATGTCCATCTCAATTTTTATAATCCAAACCATTAAAGTTGTAACTTCGTTTTTAAATACAAAATATCTGCCACCCGTAAATGTGATGCAACTTTAATTTTCTAAAACCCTTGAAAACCATTTATTTATTTAGTTTTTGAGCAAAACATCTTAAAATTTGGGAAGGGTCATTGGATTATCCTAGATCTTTAGGATATGAAAAAAAACAAACACACGTTTTGGCATCCTAGGTGTGAGAGTAAGGAAAATCAGGAATGGTCAATGTCTTATGTTTGGTTTCATGTATTTAAAATATGACTTAAGATCATTCGTACGAATAAAGATAGTGAATACGGCGTCGAATCGACGTTTCAGTTGTTGGATCTTTTTTTACAGTGAAAAGTAGTAATTTTGTCGCCCAACCTTGCTGCTGCTGGTATTGATCCCTGGGCCCGAGTGGGCCCCGTATTGCCAAGC
This sequence comes from Artemia sp. Kazakhstan ARC1039, assembly GCA_029168905.1. Classification (NCBI taxonomy): domain Eukaryota; kingdom Metazoa; phylum Arthropoda; class Branchiopoda; order Anostraca; family Artemiidae; genus Artemia; species Artemia sp. Kazakhstan ARC1039. Next base: position 7,054 of record JAQQPU010002863.1, on the reverse strand, counting down.
AGAAAATAAATCCACTGTGGTATCACAGGGACATAATCGTCTTTGATATAAAATTTTATTTGGTTTTACTGTAAAATAGACTGCACCTCATACGATTATTGTTGCTGATTTTATTGAATAAAAGACGACAACAACACTTGTCAAGTCAGATATTCAGATGAAACAAAATAAGAAATCAGCTGCGTTTTTTGTTTTTATAAGACTTCCCTCTGTAAAATTTAATTTTGCGTTCAATATAAATTTAAACCTTTTTTTATGAAAATTTTAAGCATTATTTACTTCTTCTTGTAAATCTGGTCAAATTCAGCTAAAAATCAGAGCCGCGTTCGATTTAACAAGTCTGTAGCTTCTTCTCTTAAACCTCTTGAACTGCGCTCAATTTTAACTTTGGCGATAGAGTGTTGCTACTTATACTGCCAGTTATCGTTTATGTGATCGATCCATGAGATTTTTCCTTTCTCTTCTGTATAAGATGAAATAATAATTTGTTGCTTTCTTAACTAAAGCAAAGACGAAACAGTGGAATACGGTACAGAAAAAAAAACTTAGTTAATGATCGCGTAAAAATAGATTATCAGAACATTGAGCTTAATTCTTGTATGTTTTGCGGTCCATGGAATTTAAGGTGCACCCTTTTCCCAATTTAGAGGCATGTGCTCTGTGATTTTGGGTCTAGTTTTCTAAATAAATATCGGAGAAAAAACTCCGTAGGAAAAAAAAAATGTCAAAAGAGCAAGAAGAAGAGGATCAATGGAGGATGGGATATCAGCAGAAAATATTTTGAGGCTAAAAAGGTCTATTTGGATTCCTGATATTCGTGTTCTAGGCCTCTCGGGATGAGTAGTTTTTCAAAGCCAGTTTGCTTGATTACAACGAAGAGTATTCTGTGTTCAAGCACCTAAGCAAAACCAGCAGAATTTGGTGGTACTTTCCTCCAGATAATTGATGTGACAAATTCATACAAAAATTAACCTTTTTAAAATTTACTTCCCTGCTTGTTTTAAGGACATTATCAAATTGGCCTTTGAACAATTCACTTAAGGTTCACTATAGACACGCATTTAAATAAAATACTGAATATTTATTGTTCTCAACATTGCCGTCAGCAGTGCAGTATCAAGTTGAACGAGGTTAAGAATTTATGGCAAAATCTATTCATTTTATCTGCTATTATTTTCTTCAGTTGAAGGAACCACGGATGTGATGACTATTAATATGTCTTTCATGGCTATGAGTTGCGTTCAATTTATCCTTTGCTTCAAGATGAGAAGCGTCTTCGGGGATATTGTTTAGGTCGTCTTTAATCCAGTAATATTCTGGGGGTCCCTCGGTAAAACAGTAGGCAGTGTCCAGCGTTTCTGACCTGTTTACATAATACATTACATAGAAGTTGCACATCTCATCGGCTCCGGTTGGCCTAGAAAAACAAAATAGCTGCAAAACTAATTTCAGAAAGGAATAATTTAAGGGCTCAATGTAGACTGAAGAAAAGAATGGCCAGGGGGGTCACAATGTATTAGGTAACTGAACATATATCCTGAAATATCACCCTCTGTTATTTACTCTTTTACTTGTTGTATTTGTTTAGTTAGGAAAAAGACATAAAGAATGGAAGCGAATTGACCCTCCCATTATGTGAAGTGTTTTAAAATATGTTTTTTTTTCTCCGTTGGATAATTAACAAACAAGCAATCGGACGAAGTCCTAACAAGAAAAGTATCAATAAGATCAGCTGATATTGTTATTCAAAATATAAAAAAGGCTTGTTTTTCTTAGCTCTTTACTTTTTCGCTCAAGGACAAAAGCTTACTCTTCTTCTGAAAATCAGCACCTGGAGTCCATATCAGATTTCTTTCACTTTCAAGAGATTTTTGGACGAATTTTTTGCTATTCGTCTTCTTCTTACTATGCATAATTGAGAAAAGTGAAGTGTGTCTTGGAGTTGGCTTGATCATATTAAATTACATTATTATACCTAAGTGGATAATCTCACGGAATCTGTTCTTTTTTTGCTGGCTCCTTGATATTCAATCAATCACTCAAATCTTGCTATAACTTCAATGTCGATGAAATCTGCCTAATGTTGTTAGTGACGAACTAAAGGAAGATTTGACGAAAAGAACCCACTGACATATTATTTGAAATTTCCACAAAGACATTACAATGACTTTCTATTGTGTTTATTTATGTGTATGGTACAACTTGTAAAATATTCGCGATGTTTGTTTTTTATTCTTAATTGGCAGAAAACTTTTTTGCCAAGGATAACTCGTAGAATGGATGTTTGGTAGAAATTGCAGTCGCTAACCTTGTAGAATGATTCAATGGAACAGCTATATTAGTATTTTCGAAGCTCAAATAGACACTGAAAATATAAAACTGGAGCTATAAGCCCCAATAAAAAACTGGCCTTTAGTTCTGCTCGGATACTACAAATTCAGTGATGGGATGGAACAATGCCGGGGACAGCCTCATCAGCAATAATCAGTTGATCGGGGAATAACATTTTTTACCTATTTCCCTGCCTCACAAAACAATTTCGTGCTTCACATCCTCTTAAATCTGTTGTGCTTGGTCTTTACATCCACTAAGCTGCGGCCCAGGTGAAGATGAAAAAGAATGGGGCCTATTTAGGGTCATGAACTGAAAAAAAAACACTATTCTTTCAGGTTTTACTGTTTTCATTGAGGGTTCCCTTGCCCCTGTCTACATACCCAGTGAACTTCCAGCCGATTGCAGATTATTCTACCGTCACAAATTGATATAATCATTGTTTTTTTTTCAAATTTATTGTCTTCAGTCATTGGACCAGGGGAACCTCCCTTGGTCCAGTCTGCATGCCTTGTCTACATATTGCCTACCCACATGCTTTAAGCCAATTGGATAAAAATAATTTGTTAGAACAGTTTTTGGCTTAGTTGCCAGTTAAAAGCAGGATGGTTGCATCATAAAAGATAAAACTTTATTTATTGTCTTCATTGAGGGCTACCTAGGCCTGTCTTCATTCCGTCTAAGTTTCAAGGCGACCGAAGGNTACCTAGGCCTGTCTTCATTCCGTCTAAGTTTCAAGGCGACCGAAGGGAAACTAAATTTTGAGCCAGTTTGTGGTGTCACGAATCAATGCAGCCAAAGTTAGTTTCGATTTTTATTGATTCACAGCCGATTGGCTAGACTTGATTGGATAAGAGCATTTTTGGTCATTTTTGGGTTCACCAAAACTTTCCAAGTTTGTTTGTGTATTGGGGTTCATTTAAGCTCGGGGTTTAGGGATATAAATTTCAAGCTGAAAAAAATATTCTCCCTTTTTTGGGCTTCAAGATTGTTCTCATTTATTTTCTTCCATGCACTGGTCTCTTTGGCCCTTGGATTCACAGATATAAATTAAAATTTTGTTGAATGAAGATGTTTTCACCGATTCTTGGGGTCTGTGTCCCCAACCCGATTCTTTTGTATTAATTAAAAAAAAAATTCCACAAAACATGTTTTTCAAAGAAAAGTAAAGAGCACCATTTAGCCAAAAATGAGCAGAAATAAATGTCTACATATTGCATACCCACATGCTTTAAGCCAATTGGATAAACTAGAATTTGTTACAATCCAAATAATCTTTCAAGCGTAAAACTACCACAAATCACTATCAATAAATAAATAAAACTCAAAACGAACAGAAATTACAATAAATAGCCGAGTCACACTCAAAACGAGCAGAAATTAACATGAGTAGGGCTGATAACCCCCATGCCTTCTCAAGACCAGAACATAATTTGCGCTTTACTGAAAAAAGGCAAAAAAATGACCGGGGATTGTCAGTTTAATTGACATATACTGATATTTATTCCTTAAAGTTTTGGTAATTTTTTATTTATGAAAGTAAAAAAAAAGTGAAAACATTTAAAACATATTTTGTTTTCAGTAAAACGCAAATTATGTTCTGGTCTTGAGAAGGCATGGGGATCCAATAGAAATTATAACTTTATATGCCCTCGGGGCATTACTTACAACCCTTGCACTGAGGGCTGTCGGGGGTTTGTCATCGTCAAAGGCATAATTTCGAGACCTTTCAATTACGCTGAAAAAAAAATCGTTATCTAAAATTTTTGATTAGATGGGTTTTTGGAACTGATGGGCCTGTGGGGGGGGGCCTGATGCCCTCCAACCACTTTTGACTAATAAAATGGGCACTAGCCCTTTCAATTTCCAATCGAATGATTCGTTTTCAAAGTTTCTACGACAATAAATGGCCATCTCAAAATTTGTATCAGATGCATTTGGGGAAAATACATGGTGTAGGGGGGGGGGGGGGGG